>PVKP010007262.1:18731-78249 GCA_004027715.1 Plecturocebus donacophilus | reverse complement strand
GACCCTATGAGCTGCAAGAGCCCATGTGTGAAATGCAGATGGTCACATCCATTTTCCAGAACAAGTATGTAGATCAAGAGACAGAGACTGCAAAGCACTCTGCTAGTGGCGCTGGGCTCCTGGTGAGGGAGGGGCCCCTCACTGACGTCACAGAGCCACCAGCCCTGCATGCCCACCTCCCCATCAGCATCACAGGGGTCAGCTGTGTTGCCAGGGCCATGGCTGGGGCACAGGGACAGCTGTTACCTTGCCCATGTACTGGATAAACCCATTTCAAAGAGAATGGGGTGAAAATGGGTGACCTTTTCTGAATTCATTAGTTACCATGATATTGAAATATAATAATATAGGCCGGGCGTGGTGGCTTACACCTATAATCCCTGCACTATGGGAAGCCAAGGTGGGTTGATCACCTGAGGTCAGGAGTTCAAGACCAGCCTGGCCAACATGATGAAACCCCCGTCTCTACTAAAAATACAAAAAATTAGGCCGGGCGTGGTGGCTTATGCCTGTAATTCCAGCACTTTGGGAGGCTGAGGTGGGTGGATCACGAGGTCAGGAGTTTGAGACCATACTGGCCAACATAGTAAAACCCCGTCTCTACTAAAAATACAAAAAATTAGGCAGGGTATGATGGCTCATGCCTGTAATTCCAGCACTTTGGGAGCCGAGGCGGGCGGATCACGAGGTCAGGAGTTCAAGACCAGCCTGGCCAACATAATGAAAACCCATCTCTACTAAAAATACAAAAATTAGCTGGGTGTGGTGGCACACGCCTATAATCCCAGCTACTCTGGAGGCTGAGACAGGAGAATCGCTTGAACCCAGGAGATGGAGGTTGCAGTGAGCCAAGCTCGCACCAATGCACTCAATCCTGGGCAACAAAGCAAGACTCCATCTCAAACAAACAAAAAACACACAAAATTAGCCGGGCATGGTGGCTCGTGCCAGTAATCCCAGCTACTTAGGAGGCTGAGGCAGGAGAATCAATTGAACCCAGGAGGCAGAGGCTGCAGTGAGCTGAGATCACACCACTGCACTCCAGCCTAGGAAACAAGAACAAAACTCCCATCTCAAAAAATAAATAAATATAATAATATTACAATGGTACAAAATCATACCATAAACATATCTGAACTTGATGTCATGATGACATTTTAATATGAAAAATTAAAATTTACATGCAACATATCACTGATATAGACATATCAGTGGTATATACTGTGGTAAGCACTTTTGTAGATTATTCCCTCCCTAGGTGTTTCAACAACCTTCCAAGGAAGATGTGGTTCTTTTCTCTATTTTCCGCATAAGGAAACAGAGGTTCTGCGGAGTGGCATGTCTGGCCCATGACCAGCCTATGGCCACGGCAGCAGCACTGGGGTTGTAAGACAGCCTGCTTGACACTGAGCTCTTTCCCAAGGCCCAGTGCCCAAGGGGTATCTGTGCCATGATCACCCACTGTGAAGCCCACACACCCTGTGCCCCCACAGCTCCCAAATCCTCTGGCTTAAGGCCTGGGAGGGCTCACAGTCCTCCCCACGTCCCCGCGTGCCTGGCCTGGCCAGTCTGACCTGCAGTAGCTGTCGCTGACCATCCCATAGACCACGATCTCCTCACACAGCTCCAGCGCGAGGATCATGGTGAACCAGCCAGTGCTGAGAAAGGAACCCGACTGCCTCCTGAGTGTGGGAGGGTCAGGGGGATGCTGTCAGCAAGGGGCCATACGGTGACTCCAGCCCCCAGCGGCACTTGGTACCTTCCCAGCCCAGGGCCACATACCCCAGCCTCTTGGGGGGGACCCTGGGGAAGGCTGGGGAGGGGGCAGAGCCAGCCCAAGGCCAGCAGTGGGTGACAGGCAGAGTGGCACACAGACCCAGGCCTGTTCACCTCCTCAGCACCCAGCGGGGCTTGGGCCCAGCTACGCTTCACAGGATTTGAGCAAACCCTGGATGATGGGTGTGGGGGCTCTGGCCACGTCCTCTCCTCATCTAAGGGACCAGGCCTGGGAGACAGCAGGAGGCAGGAGGGCGCAGTGGTTTGATGTAGGGGATTGTCTGGAGTCAAAGGGTATCCACTTGAACCCTGGCTCTCCTATGGGCATCAGTCACATTTGCTTGTGAACCTCTTCTGAGCCTCATGACCTGTCCATGAAGTGGAGATAATTCCAGGTGGTTGTAGGGAGGGAACACTGTCAGCCCAGCCTCTGCCCCCATGTCCCCATGCCCTACTCAGAGCAAGGGGCTATGTGGTGGCCCCAGCCTCAGCTCTCTGGAGGCAGCAGCCCTGGGTACCCTCCCAGCCAAGGGCTACCCCCCTCGACCTCTACAGAGCAGGTATGAGCTGGTTCATTCATTCAAACTGAGCACCACCCAGGCCCTGGGCTGGCACTGAACCTGCCTCATCTGGTGCTAACAGTCCCAAGGGAAGGAGACACATAGATAAACAAGCAGCTAGGAAACAAATCTATAAATCTATAAACAGGATGATGGCAGAGGGTGACGCCCATTGCCAAGACAAGGAAACAAAGGAATGGATAAAGAATGCCAGGTGGGAGGCACCCCTTCAGATGGGGTGGTCAGGGCGGGCTTCCCTGAGGAAGTAACCTGCATAGCAAGAGAAGCCTGTCATGAGAAGATCTGGGAGAAGAACATTCCAGGGAGAGGGAACAGCACGTGCAAAGGCCTGCAGGTAGAAGCAGGCATGGATATCTCAGCCCCAGTCAGTATGGGTAGAACAGGGAGCATGAAGGAGAGACAAGGTCACAGAAGCAGGCAGGGGCTGGATCATGCAGGCTGGCCAGCCAGGGGTGGTGGGGTGGGAAGCCTGCAGCTTAGGTCAAGGTGACACCCACAGCCTATTGCATGTGGCAGATGATGGTACAAGGGCAGCCAGGGGCACAGCCCAATTTTCTGGTGGATACACCAGAGGCTGACGTCTATCTCCTGAGCGCAGAGGCTGGCAGAGGAGCAGGTGTGTGGAGGAGGGACCGGCAAGAGTCAGGAGTGCCCTTTTAGGTATGGCATAAAATGAAACCTCAAATGCAGAGTGCTTCACCCAATGCCTGGTGAGCAGAGGGCTGTTACTGCTCTGTTCCTTTTTTTTTTTTTTTTTTGAGACAGATTCTCGATCTGTCACCCAGGCTGGAGTGCAGTGGCTCAACCTCGGCTCACCGCAACCTCTATCTCCAGGGTTTAAACGATTCTCCTGCCTCAGCCTCCTGAGCAGCTAGAATTACAGGCATGTGCCAGCACGCCCAGCTAATTTTTGTATTTTTAGTAGAGATGGGATTTCACCATGTTGACCAGGCTGGTCTCAAACTCCTGACCTCAAGTGATCCTCCCACCTTGGCCTCCCAAAGTGCTGCGATTACAGGCATGAGTCACTGCACCCAGCCTCTAACTGTTGTTATCCAGAAGGGATATCAGAGACCAAGTTAGAGCATCCCCTCCAGAGAGAAGCTCCTAATGCCTCCCCACACTGGCTAGTGCTCCCCATCAGGTGCTGAAAAGGCTCGACGGCCCTCAACACCATTTGGGAATCTATATCTGTGTGACAGTTTCCTGAATGACATCCCCTCTGCCTCCGTGAGTGCTGACCTCCCAGGCCTGATGGAGGAGACCCATGATGGACAAGAGACTCCTGGGGAAGGAAGGCCTCCAGCTGCCAGGGAGAGTCTAGCAGGCAGGCCCCAGGCTCACCGGTTCTTGCCTGTCTCGTCCTGGAAGATCTGGTCGCAGTAGGCCATCATGCGCTCGGTGAAGGTATACACCTGCAGGCCTGGGTACATCCTGGTGAGCTGCAGCAGCGTGCGGTAGGTGCGGCCGCCGAGCACCCGGTCCATGTGCCTGCCCTGGCCCCATACCACGTAGAGCGTGTCTCGGGCCTTCTGGAAGTAGTGTGAGTAGTTGCGCAGCAGCAGCGGCACGCTCGTGTGTGAGATGACACGCAGGGTGCTCCGCTGGCCCACGTCCGCCTCAAAGCCCACAGTGGGCGCCTGGTTCATGCGGAACACGCACTCAGCACCATCAATCTCAGCACCCAGGCCTGAGCCCAGCATCTGGCCGGAGCTGGACACCACGGCACAGCTGCGGCAAGGCTCACGGACCAGCGGCTGCAGGGCAGGCAGGGAGAAAGAGACAGAGGGGCGTGAGCACGCAGCTTCCACCCCCTGCGCCTCTCCCAGGAACATCCAGCAACCTAGCTTGATCAGGTATCGGCTTGAAGGACTATTATTAACCCATTTTGCAGGCTGGGCAGCAGCGGTGATTTTACCAAGATCACAGTAATACCCAGTGTTGGAGCTAAGGTTCTGCACTCAGCCCCCACTTCCTCATCAGCCATATTTGTGGTCATTCCTGTTGCTGCCTCCGAGGCCCTAATTGTCTCTATATAATGAGTCCTTAAGAGGTTTGCTTGAGCAGATTTCTATAAAACACTTAGAACAGTAGCTGGCACAGACTGGAAGTCATATAAGTATTTGTTAAGTAAACATGAGCCTCAACTCTTCAGAATCACTCTTAGGCCTCTCCCTCCCCTGCACATGCCCCACCCACACTGTGTCCAGTTTCTAAGTAAAAGCAGGATCGTCAGTGCCCAGGACAGCTGGGGGACTCCCTGGTCCTGAGCCTGAATCCTGGCTCTGCCCCTCCTAGCTATGTGGCCTGAGCCCAAGTCACTGGCTTCTGTGAGCCTCAAGTCTCTCATCTGTAAAATGGGGAAGAAAACATCTGGGCCAGTGCAGTGGCTCATGCCTGTAATCCCAGCACTTTGGGAGGCCGAGGTGGGTGGATCACCTGAGGTCAGGAGTTCGAGACCAGTCTGGCCAATATGGTGAAACCCCATCTCTACTAAAAACACAAAAATTAGCTGGGCATGGTGGCGAATGCCTGTAATCCCAGCTACTCAGGAGGCTGAGGCGGGAGAATCCCTTGAACCCGGGAAGCAGAGGTTGCAGTGAGCCAAGATCGCGCCACTGCTCTCCAGCCTGGGCGCCTGTAGTCCCAGCTACTTGGAAGGCTGACGCACGAGAATCACTTGAACCTGGGAGACAGAGGTTGCAGTGAGCCAAGACCATGCCACTGCATTCCAGCCTGGGCAACAGAGCGAGACTCTATCTCAAAAACAAAACAAAACAAAACACTCATTTCTTCTTAGAGCCTAGGGCTCAGAGAGGTGACGTGATTGGCCGGGATCACACGGCTGGTGAGCAGAGGGGCCAAGCTCAAGGTCTGGTCTGGCACAAGCCCAGCTTTCACTACCCACCCTGCCTGGCTCACTCACCTTCCCATCTGGCACACTGCTATAACCACTGAAGTGCAGGGGGCCTGGCACAGTGGGCCTGGAGCCTGGGGGGAAGTGGTGGTCCAGGCACGTGGCCAGGCAGAGGGGCAGGCCAGCCCAGCAGCACAGGAGGATGTAGACGGCAGAGAAGACCACAGAGCACAGGATGATGAGCAGGAGCCGACCCTGAGGGAGACAGTGGCCATGGGGGGGCGTATGTGGGGAGGGGCTCCTAGAAGCCACTTTGGGGCTGCACCTGGCCTCCTGGGTCTAGACCCCACTTCAGTAGCTCCTAGAACAGCAGCGGAATCCAGCCTCCATGCACTGTGCCTTACTTGGGGAGGCCAAGCTCTGGGCACATAAGGCCCTGGAGATAACACTGTCATCATCCCTGCATTCTAGATAAGGAAAGCAATTGGGGGTGAAATGTGTAGTTCAAGGCCATACAGCAAAGAAGCAGCACAGTGGGGCCTTAAAAACAGGTTCGAAGGCTGGGCGTGGTGGCTCACGCCTGTAATCCAAGCACTTTGGAGGCCACGGTGGGCGGATCACCTGAGGTCGGGAGTTCAAGACCAGCCTGACCAACATGGTGAAACCCCATCTTTCAAAAAAAAAAAAAAAAAAAACAGGCTGGAAAGCCCATATTCCTAACTAGAGGCCAGGGTGTACTGTGCGGCCTATGGCTCTCTGTCCCTCTGGCCATGTTTCCTCCTTACAAACTGGGGACTGATAATGCCCACAGTGTGAACTTATGGGAGCAGAGCAGTGAAAGCATTCTGTATACTGTAAAGTGCTGTGCACATGACAACGGGAAAGTGATGCCTCAGAAGGGCCACAAGCCCCTTCAGCCTAGGACGAGGGCTGCCTAGTGTGGCCCCGCCTCTGCCCCACCCCAGCTGACTCAGTGGCTGTCCCCTGGTGATGATCACGATCTGGGTCAGCAGGCCAAGAGGCACAAGGAGATTTGAGGGAAGGTCATTCAAGAAATGGTTTTAATAATTGAAAGGCTGGCGCCTGGAGGCTCCCACCTCCAGAAGCCATGTGCCAAAGGCCATCAGAACCAGGAAGCTCTTCTAGCCGTCTGGCCTGGGCCCAGCCTGGGGTTGGCCCTGCTAGCAGACTTAGTGGACTCCCCCAGCAAGGCTCCCAGGAGGGGAGGGGCTTGGTGGCAGCAGAACTGTGGGTCAGTCACTGGGTACTGGGCCACCCTGGTCACCACCTGTGTCTCTCTGGGTTCCAGTTTTCTAGACCCAAGGCATAAGTCCCTAGGCCATCCTTCAGAAGCCATGGAGCAGTTGGCTGGTGCTCTCTGAAAATCAGAAGTGGGAAAGTGACCCCCACCCCACCCCATCACCCCCACTGCCCCAGCACATCCTGCCTGAAGCCCACCATTTTCTGCCCACAAGCCATGTCAGCTTCTACAAATAAGTCTTTTCTGTGTGGCCAGCTGTGCAGGGGAGGGAGTTCTGCCTGGCACCTGCTCCCCTGCCCATGAGGGACCAGAGACCTTGACTCAGGCAGTCAAGGTGAACTGCCCCCCACATCCAGCTCTCTCTCCCACAGCCCAGGGCTTTTGCGTAAAGACAAGAGTAGCTGAACTCAACTTTCACACCCCTAGTCCCAGGAAGGCCTCGCCTGGTGAGATCGTAGCGTCACCTCCGTTTTACAGGGAGAGCAAGGCACTGACGCCACACAGGGGATGCCACTCGCCTGGGACCGTACAGTCTGCAAGAACAGCGCTGGACTTTGAGGCCGCTCTGCCTTTCTCTGCACGGCAGCAGGGAGGTCAGAAGTGGCAGCGGGTCCTGCGGTGGAGAGGCTGCTGAGCTGCTCCTCTGGTCGGGGCCTTTGCATTCCCTGGGAGTCTTTCTTCCACCGCTTACCGGAGCCTTCATGCTGTCGCTGTCTCTCAGTAATTTGGGGGCTGCTGTCTCCAGGGCTGAGGCTGGGAAGGGGTAGGAGCCGGGCACCTGCCAAGACCCAGAAACTCAGAGCCAGGAGGGGTAAGGCAGATGGGGTCCCAGGCTATGGGGAAAACTGAGGCAGGGGAGGGTACAGGCCGGGGTGAAAGCACATGGAGCCCGGGAATCCAATGCCTTGACATCTCCAAACACCGGAAGGCAATGTCCCCATCCTAAAGGAGCAGGAATCAGCGACCTTTGCGAGACCTCCTGCCAACCCAATCCCCACTGCGCAGATGGGGAAGAAGAGGTAGCGAGGAGGCGCCCCCAGCTCAAGGTCACCAATCAGGTCTGGGGCAGAGAGAGCCAGAAGCCGGGAATGCCACCCCCTCCATCCTCCTACCTCTCTACCCGGGGGACGAATGGAGAGGCCGGGGGAGGGCAGGACGTGGGGTTTTCACCGCCCTTCCAGATTCCACTGCCCCATCTCCCCGCCGGGTGCTAACCGGGCGTGCAGGCTAGGGTTCGCAGGAGGCTCGCGATCCGCTGTTCGGAGCTCCATGGCCTCCGGGCCAGGCCGACCGGACTGGAAGCAGAATCCCCGGGGCGGAGGCAGCGACGCGGCCGCCCCTTCTCGAGGCTGGAAGCAGAAACCGCGCTGCCGGAGGCGGGGGCGGGGCCGGGGCCGGCGAGGACGGGGCGGAGACTCGTGCGCCGTGGGCGGGGCCTGCGCGCCGTGGGCGGATCCTACAAGAGCGGCCTGCGCGACCTGGGGCGGGCTCTGCGCGGCCGGGACGGGGCGGGACGTGAATGGCTGGCGGCGAGGCCTCCAGCTAGGGGCGGGGCCTCCGGGCCGGGGGTGGGGCCTTCGGGCCGGGGCGGAGTCAGACTCCGTTCCCGCCTCTCACTTTTCCGTCCTGCCGCATTTCCAGCAGGGTCTTGCCTAGGCCAGGCTGTCGGGGCCGCAGGGGAAACTGACCTAGAGGGTGTCGGGGCCACCGTGCAGTGGCGGCCTGGCTGTCGGGACTTCAGTGTCTCTATTTCTGAAATGGGGGTTGGGCAGGGAAATTAAGCAGGGCTTCGGATCAGGCAGCCCACCTTTCAACTGGTAGCGTTGCCGGATTTATCAAGTAAGACACAGAATGCCCAGTGACACTGGAAATTCAGATAACGAATAAATTAGTTATCTTCAATATGATTATGTCCGTGTGACATTCACCTGAGCCTGTTTTTCTCCTGAGACGGTGCAGAGGCAGCTCCTGGCACAGCCAGGATTTGAACCCAGGCAGTTTCACTCCAGAGCCGGGGCTGTGACCACCTACTCTTACCTCTCAAAGTCTTCCTTGCTGGAATGTCCTCCAAATCCAAGTCAAGTCAGCCCAGGCCCCGGGAAGATGCTGCAGTGTCCTACTGGGGTCCCTTGGGATTTGAGGCAACTGCCTTCAGGCATCAGGCTGGTGGCAGAAAGCACTGGGGCAGTAGCAGGGGTGGGCCTGTGGGGAAGTGAGAAGGCACACTTCCCGCCTAGGATCTTTAGTTTGTTTGTTTGTTTGAGATGGAGTCTCGTCCTGTTGCTGAGGCTGGAGTGCAGTGGCACCATCTCAGCTCGCTGTAACCTCCACCTCCAGGGTTCAAGCGATTTTCAGCTAATTTTTGTATTTTTAGTAGAGGCAGGATTTCACCATGTTGGCCAGGCTGGTCTCAAACTCCTGACTTCAAGTGACCTGCCTGTCTTAGCTTCCCAAAGTGCTGGGATTACAGGCGTGAGCCACCACGCTCAGCCCTCGTCTAAGATCTTTTTTGCAAAATGTTGCATTGGCTGGAAAGGTCATCTCACCATCCCCACCACAGTCACCTCCTCTGTAGGGCACTGGCCTGGGAACCAGCTTGCGCTCCTGCCCTGGTCTCCATGTCAAACTCCTTTTTCCGTTTTCTCAGAGGCTCAGGCCTGGGCAGGATGTCAGGGTATCCGTCCGCAGCTCAGCAACCTTCCCAGTCTACCCGGCTCCAGGTTCAAAGCCAAATCACCCCTGAGCCTGGTGCTCTAGGCCTCAGTGCCTCCCCTGTCCAGGGGCTGGGAGGAGGGCTGCTGTAGTGGCCCTGCGCCCCAGGGGCCTCCTTTGAGCACAAACCCTCCTGTCCCTGCCACTCCGGCCTGTACAGACGTGGGGAGTAGTGGTTCCTGCTCAGTCGACATGGTCCCTCACTAACACAGGCGGTGGGTTCCCAGAGCCAGAGCCTTCCCCCTCAGCCCTCGTCCTTCAAGTTTCTTTCCTCATAGGCCCAACCCTGACGGTGCAATGGTGAGAAGCTCCCTGTGGATTCACTCACTGCCCACAATGGCTGCTGAAGTGATGATTCCTCCCCCAGAGAGGCAACGCCATCCTTGCTAGGGCCACATGGAGATAGGGGCTTGCCCCAGTGGCCCGGGCTCTCAGGGTAGATGAGGATCGTAAGTCCACAGTGGAACTGTGACCAGAAAGTCACAGCCCCAGATGAAGACCTTCACTTTGCTCTTGGCAAAAAACTACTCAGCTTACCACAACCTACAAGATTCTGCGCCATGTGAACTCCTTCAGTCACCCTCCACCTGCCCTGGCCGCCCTCTGCCCGCCAATCATACTGAAGCCATTCCTACCCCAGGGCCTTTGCATTCACTGTGGCCTCTGCTGGACTGCTCTAGTCACATGTTGGCTCCTCTGGTCATTCAGCTCAAGCATCGCCTCCTCCGAAAAGCCCTTGCCAGCCACCCTACCCAACCCTGCACCCCCATCCCTCCTGCCTCACACCAACTCAGTTTTTCATAGTATTTGTCACACTCTAAAATTGCCCTGTGTATTAACTGGTTACCTTGTTTAGGGTCCACCTGCCCCATAGACTCTAAGCTCCATGTGGGCAAAGACAGACCAGCCACATGCTCAGGGCACTTCCAGCACCCACACTGTGCCTGGCACACTAGGTGCTAGGTGATGTTTATCAATGTGTGAGTTAGGAGAGCCTGGGTCCCATGAGTTCTTGGACTTCCCAAAGTGTTGAGATTAATCACTTGGACAAATCACTTTCCTCTCCAGCCTGAGATCCCTGCTAGGCTCACAGCCAGAGACCCAAAGGTGGAGAGGGGCTGAATCATCCTTATGTGTGACAGCAGGACTCCGTGGCATTGACTCAGCCCTGTGGGAGCCAGACGGGTGGAAATGTGGTGTCAGACCCCAGTTCCTGCTGCAATTCCCTGCCACCTCTGACTTTCCCTGGTCCATCACCTCCCGAGTGATGGGCTTGACACACTCTATGTCACAACTTCCTGCTAAAGCAAGAACAAGAAATTTCCACTCAGCGCATGCCAGCACAGAGAGGTTGAGAAGTCAGGCAATGTCCCCCCAGTGACTGAGTGATGTCAGTATTTAAAGTGCATATATTCTGGTGGGGTGCAGTGGCTCACGCCTGTGGACCCAACACTTCGGGAGGCCAAATCAAGCGGATTCCTGGAGCTCAGGAGTTCGAGATCAGCCTGGGCAATATGGTGAGACCCTGTCTCTGCAAAAAAAAAAAATAAATAAACTAAAAGTAGCCAGGTGTGATGGCACATGCCTGTAGTCCCAGCTACTTGGGAGGCTGAAGTGGGAGGATCACTTGAGCTCAAGAGGCTGAGGCTGCAGTGAGCTGTAAGCATGCCGCTTACATGTAAGCATACACGCTCAAGGATGGGTGACAGAGGGAGACCCTGTCTCAAAAAACCCCAAAAACCATATATTCCAGGAAGCAATACTCCAGGCCTGCAGCCAGAGCTCTTCTTCCCTCTTTCCCCTCAGCCATCTTTCTTTTTTTTTTGTTGTTTTGTTTTGTTTGAGATAGAGTCTCACTCTGTCGCCTAGGCTGGACTGCAGTGGTGTGATCTCAACTCACTGCAACCTCCACCTCCCAGGTTCAAGTGATTCTTCTGACTTAGCCTTCTGAGTAGCTGTGACTGCAGGTATGGCTAATTTTCATATTTTAGTAGAGACAGGGTTTCACCATGTTGGCCAGGCTGGTTTCAAACTCCTGACCTCAAGTGATCCACCCACCTCAGCTTCCCAAAATACTGGGATTAATGGCATGAGCCACTGCACCCAGCCCCTCAGCCATATTTCTTTCATTTTCTTTTTTTTGAGATGGATTTTTACCTGTGTTACCCAGGCTGGAGTGGAACGGCGAAAGCTCACTGCAAACTCCACCGCCTGGGTTCAAGCAATTCTCCTACCTTAGCCTCGAGTAGCTGGGATTACAGGCATGTGCCACCACGCCTGGCTAATTTTATATTTTTAGTACAGATGGGGTTTCTCCATGTTTGTCAGGCTGGTCTCAAACTCCCAACCTCAGGTGATCTGCCTGCTTCCGCCTCCCAAAGTGTTGGGATTACAGGCGTGAGCCACCGTGCCTGACCCCCAGCCATCTTGCTTTGATGGGATCTGGTGGGTCAGTGGAGTGACTGAGCGTTGCGGCTGAAGGGCTTCCCCAAGTTCCTACATTGTCCAAACCTGGGGGTTCACTCTTGGCCCATGTGGCCCCCTCCCACTCTGAAATGTTTTTCTTCTCTTACCCCAGACCCTTGCTGTCCTCTTGGCCTGGGATCCTCCTAGGGATATGTCAGACTCTTCTCTGGTCTCAGTGTAGAAGTTAAAGCCCCTCCCTCAACACCATCCATCAAATGATCAGATAAGGGTCCCTTCCCCCAGGTTGTGAGTTCTGTGAGTTCCATGAAGGCAGAAACCATGCCACTTGCTTCGTGCTCAGGTCCCCATTACCCAGCAGAGGGCCTGTCACATGGCAGGTGCTCAACAAATATTTAATGAGTTAATGAGGTCTGTTTCCATCCTTTCATTTGACAAATTAGACCAGTGAGGCACAGAGAGGTTTAGCACCTTGCCCCTGTCACACAGCCAGTCCCTGGAGCAGCTCTGGAGGAAAGGCCTGCTTGGGCTGGGGCATGGTCGAATTGAACTGGGGTCAGAGGCCAGGCTGGAGTTTCCTGGAGGAAGGAGAAGGAGTGATCAGGGGCCATGCAGGCTCCTGTGATGTCTGTGCAGCCAAGATCTTGGTCTGCCCACTGACCCTTGTCCCCCCCAGTTTACTGATGAGAAAGTGACTTTCAGAGGGCAGAGCTCACTTGAGATCAATAGTGGACCCCATTCAGAATGCCTCCCAGAGCTCCAGGCAGCCCCCCAGGACCCAGCTTCTCCCATCTGCATCCCTAGAGTATCAGGGGCCAGGAACAGGGAGTTGGGAGGCTGGGTACTCAGGGCCAACCTTACCACTTACCAGTGCATAAGCCCCTTAAAGTCTCTGGGCCTCAGTTTCCCCATCTGGACGACAAGAAGGCTGCAGCCTTCAGCCTCCCTCCTTGCCCAGATCATGAGGACCAAGCTCCAGGAGTTAGTTGGTGGTTAAGAATACAGGCTCCGGAATCCAAAAGCCATGCTGAGTCCTGGATCCAGCATTTATTGCTGAATGATCTGGATCAGTCCCTTCACCCCCTGAGCCTCCATCTCATGGTCTGTAAAAAGAGAATAATAGCATTTTTTGAGGATTAAATCAGCTAAAGTAGGGGAGTGCTTGGCACGATGCTGGGCACGGCACCACCGTCAAACGGGGCTGCGCGGTTACGGTATTAGTTAGGGGATGCTGCCCTCTGGCGACCATCAGGAGGAAGCACAGGCGAGATGCCCGAGCCCGGAGGAACCGGCGCTGCTGGCGTGCGGCCCATCATCCAGATCCGGAGAGTGGGGCCGGGCGCCCGTCACTCCGTGTGCGCCTCCACCCACTGGCAGAGGCGACGGGCGTAGCGAGCCGGGCTGACAGTGGAGAAGGTCCTGCTCGGGTAGCGCAGTGTCTTCCACAGGTGCTCCAGCCGCTTGCGGAGCCCGTACACGGTGGCGAGATCCACGACACCCAGGAAATAGCGCTGCTCGGGCCCGTCCAGGATGTGAAGGGCGTTGGGGGTGTCGGGCAGCAGCCGGCGGTTTTGCGCTTCTGACTCTTCTGGGCTCTGTGCCCCTTCCACAGACCTGGGGACCGACAGGAGAGTGAAGCTGCCACCTCCTCCAGGAAGCCCCAGCCAGTCAGCTCTGCAAGCCTGGCCAGGCTGCCCACCCCTCCGCCTGCTCATTCCCACACCTCCTGTGTGCCCAGGTCTGTGAAGTCAGGTAAAAGAAAAGTGAAATTGATGGGTTAGAAGTGCACTGTTCAGTACTTAGACCCTGGCCACCTGTGGCCACTAAGCCTCAAAATGTGGCCAGTCCCGATTGAGATGTGCTATACGAGTACAATACATACCCAATTTCAAAGACAGGTGAAAAAATGGATGTAAAATATCTCATTCATTTTTATGTTGATTCTATGAAATGAACGTTTTGGATGTATTGAGTAAATAAACCATAGTATTTCACTTGTTTTTACTTTTTTTTTTTTTTTTTTTTGAGACAGAGTTTCCCTCTTGTTGCCCAGGCTGGAGTCCAGTGGCATGATCTCGGCTCACTGCAACCTCCGTTTCCTGGATTCAAGCAATTCTCCTGCCTCAGCCTCCCAAGTAGCTGGGACTACAGGTGCCTGCCACCACACCTGGCTAATTTTTGTATTTCTTTTCTTTTTTTTGAGACGGAGTCTTGCTATGTTGCCCAGACTGGAGTGCAGTGGCGCAATCTCAGCTCAGTGCAACCTCCGCCTGCCGGGTTCAAGCAGTTCTCCTGCCTCAGCTTCCTGAGTTTCTGGGACTACTGGTGTGCACCACCACGCCAGGCTAATTTTTTGTATTTTTAGTAGAGACACGGTTTCACCATATTGGCCAGGCTGGCCTCGAACTCCTGACCTTGTGATCTGCCTACTTCAGCCTCCCAAAGTGCTGGGATTACAGGCATAAGCCACAGCACCTGGCCCTGTTTTTACTTTTTAAAATGAGTCTACTAGAAAATTTTAAATGACATGTGTGGCTTGAGTTATATTTCTTCTGGGTAGCACTGGTCTATAGCCTTTGGCCACACAGACACTGGAATCTTCACTTCGGTACCATATGACTTCAGGTAAGTCTATTTCCTAAATTTCTGTTTGGAGTCATCCAACCCTAGAAGTCTCAGGGTTGCGGAGCAGAAGTTTTGTTGTTGTTGCTTTTTCCTTTTGACAGAGAGAGACTCCGTCTCAAAAAACAAAACAAAAATTAGCCAGGCGTGGTGACGGGTGCCTGTAATCCCAGCTACTCAGGAGGCTGAGGCAGAAGAATCACTTGAATCCAGGAGGTGGAGGTTGCAGTGAGCCCAGATGGCACCATTGCACTCCAGCCTGGGCGACAGAGCAAAGACTCCATCTCAAAAAAAAAAAGGATTTTTCTCTGCTCTGAAACCTTTAATGATTCCACAGCCCCACTGGAAAATGAGCAGATTCTTCAAATAGTCACCAAAGTTCTGGTCCAACTGGACTTCATCTGTTCTGTCCCCTGCTGCCGCCCACCTGTGCCCCTCCTGCCCCTACTGGCCAGGCTTCTCCAATCCTCCCCTCTACACACACACACACACACACACACTGCACTTTCCAGCCTTCATGCCTTTGCCTGCCCTGCTCCCGGCAGAGGGAGGGCACTCCCACACCCCCTGTCTGTCTCTCTCTTACTCTTACCACCTCATCTCGCTGTTGCCCCTGTGGGGCTCACCTGGCTGTGCGGAAGATGAGGCTGCTGCCTGGGCCCCTCTCATCCTCGTGGAGACATTGGAAGGCCATCAGGAGGCTGTAATCCAGCACGTTGAGCTCCCGGAGGAAAGTGGTGTCCAGTTCCATCTGGCGGAGGAACCAGCTCCGCTGGGGCCCTGCCGGAGCATCAGTGCCCCCACCTGAGCGCACCACCACGGTGCTCCACACACTCTGCCCTGTGACAGCAGGTGGCATTACTGTCCCCATCTCACAAATAAGGAAACTCATCTGTAATCTGCCTTGGTCACCTAGCTAGGAAGTTGTGGAGCCTGAATTTGAACTCTGCTCTGCCTGATTCCAGAATCTGGTGTCTTAGTGACTCAGGCAGAGGGCAGCAGGGACAGCCTTCTAAATTTCACCCTGAATAAAGGAGGAGCAGGCAGTGGCCACCCCCGTGGCTCACCCAGGTTGATGGTCTTGCCCTGAAAGTTGAGGTCCTTCAGCACCAGGACAAGGGGGCTGCCCTCAGGGGCAGGCTCCACCCAGCGGCTCACCTCGCAGCCTTTGATGTCATACCTGCGTGGGGGGACAGAATTCAGCTTTACATAGATTTGAGACACACAGAGAATCTCAGGAGAGCTTCCAGTGACTACTCATGTACACTGAACTCATTACATAAATCATCCTCAAACCTCATCACAACCCTCATCTTGTTTCTTTCTTGCTTTTTTTAGACAAGGTCTAAAAAAGCCTGTCACCCAGGCTAGAGTGCAGTGACACAAACATGGCTCACTGAGGCCTTGACCTCCTGGGCTCAATCATCCTCCCACCTCAACCTTCCAAGTAGCTGGGACTACAGGCACATGCCACCACACCCAGGGCTAATTTTTTTTTTTTTCAGATGGAGTTTCACTCTTGTTGCCCAAGCTGGAGTGCAATGGTGTGATCTTGGCTCACTGCAACCTCAGCCTCCTGGGTTCAAGCGATTCTCCTGCCTCAGCCTCCTGAGTAACTAGGATTACAGGCATGCGCCACCACGCTTGGCTAATTTTGTATTTTTAGTAGAGACTGTTTCTCCATGCTGGTCAGGCTGGTCTTGAACTCAGGACCTCAGGTGATCCGCCTACCTTGGCCTCCCAAAGTGCTGGGATTATAGGCATGAGCCACTGTGCCTGGCCAATTTTTTCATTTCGCATAGAGTCAGGGTCTCACTGTATTGCCCAGGGTGGTCTCCAACTCCTGGGCTCAAGTAATCCTCCTCCCTTGGCCTCCCAAAGTGCTGTGATTACAAGCACGACCCACCATGCCTGGCCCTGTAACTGAACTCCTGTCTATTGTTGTTTCTGAGTTAAAGATAAGAGCAGAGCAGGTATTCACACTCAGGCTGCTGGAGGCCCAGCTCAGGCTTGAGCCCTGCCTGTGCCTGCCTCTGGACACCCTGTCACCCCTGAGGATGTCCCAGACACAGGGATCCAACCCTAGGCGGTGGCACCAGGAGGGCCTGGGGGCAGCCAATGGCGAGGGGTGGGGTGACAGCGGAGTGCTCACAGGGAACCAGTGGGCAGTCAGCGCTGGAGGGCACAGGGGCCAGGTGCATGCGGCCAGAGGCTGGGTCTGAGTCCCTGCTCCCCACATGTTAGTTGTGTGGCCTTGTCCTTCCTCGGTTTCTCATCTAGGAAGGAGGATAAGGGCTGCCCCTCAGCGTCCTCCTGGGAATTAAAAAGGCGCGAAGGGTCCAACACGGCGCCTAACGCATGCTGAGTGCTCCAGAGACGCTGGGCGTGGACTTCATTGTCTCCGACCCCCCGGATCTTGGGAATGCCCTTCTCCTTCCTGGGCCTCAGTTTCGCTGTCTGGCTAGGGAGTGTGGGTGCTGCGGGCGGCGAGGTCTGGCTGGGGCGGGGCCCCGAGCTTGCTCCAGGCCACTCACCTCTCAGAGATGCGGCCGGCGGGGTAGAAGACGCTCTGCATGATGATGAAGTATGTCTAGGGGCCGGGACAGGGAGTGAGGGAGGCCGGCTGTCGCCCTCCAGCCGCCCGCTCCGCCCAGCCACCTCACCTCAGCCTCACCCACCTTCTTTCCCCGGTCCACCCGCAGACTGTGCACTCCTGGAAGGGGAGAGGACGCCGGGTGAGGGTCTCCAAACTCCACAACCCGGGGTTCAGCCGGCGCCAGTCCCAGCGCCAGGTCACACCTCCTTCTCAAGATCCGCAGCACCCGGACCCTTCCGTGGCTGGGGTTCGGATCTCAACCCGACCCTGCCTCTAAACACAGCCCCAGTGGTGCCCCGCCCCCACGCATGACCCTGCCCCCCACGTCGTCCAATCTCAAATCCACCCATTTGGGTCGCCCCTACATACCCCGCCCTCCCCGGGTACATTACCACCTGGGACCCGCCCCCACCGAGCCCCGCCCGCAGCTGCGTACCCAGCAACCGCGCCAGCAGCGAGTGCGGGTGCCGCTGCAGGTGCTGCACGTAGCGGGGCAGGTGGGCGAGCAGCACCTGCACCTCCCGGCGCCCCTGGGTCTTCAGGAAGAAGCGCTGGTCGTGGCTGGGGGGCAGGAGAAAGAGGTCACTGCCCAGGCCTGGCTGGAGCGGCTCCCACCCGGCCCCCTTCCCCGACCTGTGCCGCGGATCTCGCTACCGGGTCTCGGCACAGCCCCTTTCCTCAGGCCCCCGCTCTCCTTCTCTCCCCGGTCATTTGTCCTCTATCCGGCCCTGACCTTCCCTGATTAGGGCCACTCTGTTTCTCTCTTCAGGGGGCCCCCGCCGCCACTGGGAATTCTGCCCTCCCAGCCAGGGACACCACTCCCACCCCTACCCCACCCTGCCGCAAGCTCACGACAGGAAGAAGCTGGCCTTGCTCTTGGAGGTGCTAAGGAACTGCAGGTAGGGGCCGCCGGGGCCCAGCGCAGCCTGATAGTCCTCCTCCGCCAGGCCCAGAGAGCGGCGCAGCCAGGCAAAGGCGGGGCCGGCCAGCGTGCCTAGCTCGAAGCCCTGCAGGGGAGGAAGAGCTGCCTCTGGAGTGTCTGCGTGGGCCCAGGTGTGTGCAGTTAGTCCTGGGTCAGGAGGGGCAGGGTGGCCACACCCTTCCTGCAAGGCTCAAGGCTCAGGGACAAGCCTTCACTCCCACTGCACAGATGAGAAAACTGCAGAGGAGAGAGCAAGACCATCACACACCCCTTCCACACAGGACTCTGGGGCCTCCTACCTCATGAACCTGGGTTAGGACCTCGGAGAAATCGTCCTGGGAGGGCGGCCCCTGCAGGGAGAGGTAAAGGAGCTCAGGGCAAGCCTTAGTCTCCTGCTGCCTGCCACAAGATCTCCAGATGTCCTGCACCTGGCCTGTCCCCCTCCTTCAATTTGATTCCTTCAGCAAACTGGGACTGGAGTTGTCTCTGGCTGTGCCTGAGTAAGGCAAATGTGTTGCTCGCACTCCCAGGGCTGCCAGGGTGCAACAGTGATCCACACAAGGCTGAGTGTATCTCATCCACCACTGGGTCTGCAGCACCAGGCCATGAGTTCAAGCTAGGCATGTTCCCAGAGTCACAGGCCAGATTCCATCCAGTACAAGGGGATGACCCTGAAGCCAAGGGACCTGCCTGATGCAACCTGGGAGGGGCGAGATCAGAGAAGTCTTCCTGGGGGTGGTGACCTCTAAGCTGAAATCTAAAGGGTAGTGCGAAGAGCAGGATGCTCACAGCAGTAGCAACAGCACTAGTGGCTGCCAGCAAAGGAAGGAGGGCCCCAGTGGCTAAAGCCAGTGAGGGGGTGTGAATGAGGCTGAACACAGCTGGATCTGGAGGTCATGCTGAGTACTGGGGAGCCTTGGAAGCTTTTCAGCAGGTGATGAGGTCAGTTTGTAATTTAGAGAACTCCTTCGAGTCTCTACACTCTCCCTGGACCTCCAGGTCCCTGTGCCCAGATGTGACCTGTGGACTGTGGTCCCACTGCACACACATGCACACACAGACACCACACATGCTCACCCAGGTCCGCCCAGCTGCTGAGCTTGCAGTTGGGCCACGTTTCTGCTGAGCCAGCCCTGCCTCAGCCTGGGCTCCAGAGAGGATGGGCCGGGCCCGCAGGGTGGGGGTGGGTCCCTTTCCAACCATATACCCTGGCAGGACTGGAAAGGCCTCAGAAATCAAGGGGTACAATCTCCCCCCATTATACAGATGGGGACACCAAGGCTCAGAGAGAGGCAGAGACTCATCTAGAGTCTCACAGCAACCACCTGAGTCAGGTGGTTCCTCACACCCCAACACACCCTAGACTTTCCAGCTCCCACACCAGCATGTTCCTCCCTCCCTGCCTTCCACCCCTTGATATCCCGCTCTGATCCTCACACCTGCACCTTTAGCCAGACAGGGCAGCCAAGTCTTGCCATGGCTGGTGTGGAGATGCGTGGGACAGATGGGTCACTCACCGTGGGTGGGTGGTCCATGGAGACCTGGGTGGCAGCCCACAGCCCTGCCTGCATCATGCACGTCATCCCATGCAGCTCATGCCCCGGGCTGATCTCAAACAGGCCCAGGCGAGACTGCTTGTCTCGGAGGCGCCAGAGAAGCCCCCGGCGGCTGGAGGAAACGGCTCTGCATCCAGCCTCAGGGGAGGGGGCCAGGACCTGGTGGGAGGAGGCACAGGACACAAACAGCCTGTGGCAGCATCACAGAGGAAAAAGATCAGGGTTCAAGTCCCACTTCCATTTCTCGTGAGACTTCCCCCATCTCTTTCTGCCTCAGTTTCCTCCGCTGTAAAATAGGGATGATGCTGGTGCCCAGAGGGGCCGCACAGTGCCTGGCACGCCGTCAGCACCTGAACAGAGGGATGATTATGATTATCAGTAGGTAGGGTGTGCGCTCTGCAGTCAAACCTGGCCTGAGACTGACGTCTCTCACCAGCCCTGTGACCTTAGGTAAGTCGCCTAACCTTTCTGTGGCTCATTTTTTCATCTGCAACGTGAAAACTAGAACAGCTCCTTCGTGGCAGGTATGAACTCTTGTTACTGTTGAGTTTGAGCTCCTTGCACGAGAACCCTTGATAGTAGGAGCTGTGATGCCGGCGATGCAGTCACATCTATTCCATTCGCCTATGCCGAGCGCCTCCAGGCCAGCACGGAGGGCCAGCACGATGCTGGTCATAGCCGCTGACCCACCAGTAGTGAGCATCCACCGTGTGCCCCGCACTGGATGAGAGCTTGACCTTCTAACAGCCCCCTGAAGGAGGAGCTCTGGCATCCTCTCCATTTTCCCAATAAGAAACTGAGGAAGTGCTGAGGGATCCCTGCCAGGCCGCCCCTCTGCATACCTGGCGCCCAGTGTGGGGCGTGTCCCCACCGGCTGCAGGGCCCCTCCCTGGCTTGGATGGGGGCGTGTCCGCGCCGCTCGCCAAGGGGTGGCCCGGCCCCTACCCACCAACCCTTCCCTCTCCTCTTCTCTCTCGGGTCCGCACCTACCTCGCGGGGCCCCGGGCTCGGCGCAGCCATCGCCCCCGCAGCAGCTTCCCGGGCTTTGGCCGCGTTCCCCGCTGCCCCGCAGCAGGCGTCAGGCCCCGCCCCTGCCTCGCGGCCTACCAATCACGTGGCGCCGACCGTGGCTGCACCCAATCCGCGCGGGAGGCGCTGGCGATCGCCTGCGGGTCCCGCCCCCGCGGCTGCAGCATCCTTGAGACCTTTTCCGCCCTGGGCGGGGGGACTCGGGTCGCCATGGCCGCCTGGGGAGGCGAGTAACCTAAATTCTGTGCCGCCCACCCACTCTGATGTGAAATTCCCATTGACGATCTTTTGGGTGAAAAAACAGATCTAGAGAAAGAAGTCATTACCTCTAGGTCGCACAGGAAAGTCGGTGACATCCATTCACTGAACACATAGATACTGAACACTCACTGTGGGCCAGCAGTGCTAGGCCCTGGGGATTTAGTGGAGATCGAGAGGGAGGGGCTCAGCGGCCTGCTTGATCTTTAAAAGCATCATTTCGATGATGTCACTCTCGTGCTTAAAGCCCCCAGTGGCTTCCATGGCAAGGAAACAAAACCCAAACCCCTCACCCTGGCCCCAGGCCCATCTCAAACCGCTCTCCCTACACTCACCACTGAGCCGCACGGCCCCTCCTGTTCTTTAGCCGCCAAACTTCCCTCTGCTTGAAACTCTTGACCCCAGACTGCCACTCGCCTTGTTCCTTCATCACCTTGCGAGACTCCAACAGCGCGCTCTCCTCTCCCACTCCTGATCGCATCACTTTTATTCTCTTCACCACTCTAACACTGTCAGAGACTGTCTTGTTCATTATTTATTACGTCTCCCTCTGGAGTGGGGATGCCATGAAAGCAGGGCTATGTCACTCCTTCTTTCTGGTTCAGTGCCTGGTGCAAGCCGGTGCTTGATGAGCGTCTATGGGACCAAGGTGAGTAAGGCATGCAAAGGGCCTTGGCGAGTCCATGAAGTGAAAGGCCAGAGAGGCTGGAGTGAAGAGGAGAAACCAGGCTGGCAGGCAGGGCCTCGTGTGGACCCAGAGAAGTACTGTGAGTCTGGGTGTGAGTGTGAGACGCCAAGGTGTGAGAGTTTTTTGTTTGTTTGCTTTGAGATGGAGTCTCACTCTGTTGCCCAGGCTGGAGTGCAATGGCACAATCTTGGCTCACTGCAACCTCCGCTTCCGGGTTCAAGCGACTCATGTGCCTTAGCCTCCCAGGTAGCTGGGATTACAGGTACGCATCACCACATCAGGCTAATTTTTTTTTTTTTTTTTTTTTTTTGAGACGGAGTCTTGCTCTGTCACCAGGCTGGAGTGCAGTGGCGCAACCTCCACTCACTGCAACCTCCGCCTCCTGGGTTCAAGCGATTCTTCCACCTCACCCTCCCAAGTAGCTGGGACCAGAGGCACGTGCCACCACGCCCGGCTAATTTTTGTATTTTTAGTAGAGATGAGGTTTCACCATGTTGGCTAGGATGGTCTGGATCTCTTGACCTTGTGATCTGCCCACCTCGGCCTCCCAAAGTGCTGGGATTACAGGTGTGAGCCACCACACCTGGCCAATTTTTGTATTTTTAGTAGAGACAGGGTTTCACCATGTTGGCCAAGCTGGTCTTGAACTGCTGACCTCAAGTGATCCACCCACCTCGGCCTCCCAAAGTGCTGGGGTGGGGCCACAGCCCCACAGGGTCGTGGGATGTCCCCTATTGCTGTGTTGAGTCACAGGATCTGGGAAATAAAGAGACAGGACACAGAAGAACTGGAAAAGAGCAGCTGGGCTCGGGGGGCCACATCACCTATGAGCGGAGACAGGCGAGGCCCCAAACGTCCAGAAGCTTCTGTATTTATTAGGTACAAGGCGGGGGAAGGGTCATGAGTCAGTTCATCTATAGGCTTAATGATAGGGCATGAATAATCATGTGAGTAGCAAGCGAGGGGGCCACCCCATTAGGTCACCTAGTTAGAGAGGTGGGCTGTCAGCAGTAGGGGGCTGTGCCATGTGCAGTAGTAGAGGGTCATGCACAAAAAGGGGGTCCACCCCCATTAGGTCACCGAGGCAAGGAGGTGAGCTGTGTGCAACAAGTGCCATGTGCAACACTTCTTATCTGGGGGCTGGAGACTTCAAAGGATTCCTATAGAGGGATGCTGTAAACCAATGCAGTGGGAGCTGACAGAGTGTGCTCTTCTCTAAGATAATTTATAGGAGGATGATTTGAGCCAGCCCAGTGGCGAGACAGGGTGTACAGCCACTGTAGCACAATTACACTAGAGGGGTTCTTCTCCCTCGGTTGTTTGCAGGATCTCAGGCCTGAGGCCTACTTTCCACAAGAACTGGATACAAGGTACTACCACTCCTTTTCAGGAGGAATAACTCTTGCTCCAAGACAGCCACACAGCGGGTACTGAGTGCTGCTGTCTAGACCCTGACCTGCCATATATGTATGTCCTTTCAGGCAGTGGCGCTACTGCCTGGGTCATTGGTTCTTGTCCTGGCCCGGCTGTTTTCCCACGTACTGCTTCTGCTCTGTGACTGCTCTAGGCATTCCTCCTACTACAAACTACTCTATGATTATATAGAAGGATTATATAAATCAGCACTAAATGTGTCGGTACAGTTCCGACTACAATCCATTATATGATTATATAGAAAGATTATATAAAACATATATAACATATATGTAACCTAAGTATGGTTTTATATATATAATAAGCTAGATATAAGATTATATGGAACTAAGTATAATTATATATATAAGCTAGATATAAGTAAACAGTAAGTTATACTTCAAGCACTAATTGTGCCTCGGGTCTGCACAGCTCTCCTTTCTCGGTGCCCACGTTGAGAGGTTACCCACATGCTGGAATTACAGGCATGAGCCATTATGCCTGGTCAAGGTGTGCGTTTTTGAAGGGCACTGGTTGTCATGCATAGTTGGACTGGTGAGGCCAAAGCAGGCAGGGGAAGTGGTGAGGAAGCCATCTGTGACTTAGGCCAGATGGTAGCTTCGCATCAGGAAGGTGGCTGGAGGCCGGGAGAAAAGTGGAGGGAGAATTGATAAAGTTTGGGGTCCTGTTGGTGGAGGGATAGGGAAGAAAGCCAGGTAAGGGACACAGGACATCAGTCACTAGAGGGGGCAGGGCATGAGGGGGAGAGCCAGATTTGGGAGAAGTCTGAGAATTCAGCTCACGAGAGGATGCATTTAAGGTTCCCACCATGCATCCGATGAGGATGTCGGGCGGGCAGCTGGGCCACGTGCAGTGCATCAGGCCAGAGGTGAGCCTGGGGAGGGTGAGAAGGCCGGTGACACATCCCTGAGGAGCCCAGCGTTGCATAGCAGAAGACAGCATGAGTGAGACATCAAGTAGCAGAATGGTCATCACAGCCAGGTGTGGTGGCTCACGCCTGCAATCCCAGCCCTTTGGGAGGCTGAGGTGGGCAGATCACTTGAGGTCAGGAGTTCAAGACCAGCCTGGCCACCATGGCAAAACCCCATCTCTACTAAAAATACAAAAATTAGCTAGCATGGTGTTGGGTACCTGTAATCCCAGCTACTCAGGAGACTGAGGCAGGAGGATCACTTAACCTGGGCAACACAGCGAGACTCTGTCACAAACAAAAAGAATGGTCATCACAGATATCAAGAGAGCAGCTGACAGTGGATCACAGGATGTCACAGGCCAAATGTGACTGAGAGTCAAGCAAACATCCTTTGGATTTTGAAGCGTGGACATCGGCTGGGTGCAGTGGCTCATGCCTGTAATCCCAGCACTTTGGGAGGCTAAGGTGGGCGGATCACCTGAGGTGGGGAGCTCAAGACCAGCCTGACCAACATTGAGAAACCCCATCTCTGCTAAAAATACAAAATGAACCAGGCATGGTGGCTCATGCCTGTAATCCCAGTTACTCGAGAGGCTGAGGCAGAATTGCTTGAACCCAGGAGGCTGCAGGTTGCGGTGAGCTGAGATTGTGCCATTGCACTCCAGCCTGAGCAACAAGAGCGGAACTCTAAAAAAAAGAAATTCAAAATAAAAAAAATAAAGAGTGGGCACCACTGGTGGCCTCATGGAGCCTGCCTGGAGTGATGAGGACAGACGCTGAGTGTGGCAGGAGGTAAGGAAATGCAGGCAGCAGGTGTGGACCCCCTTTGGGGAAGCTTGGTGAAATGGACAGAGGGAGCTACGTGGTGGGAACTACTGGGTTGGAGGGCCTGTAAGTGGGATCCCAGAGCACGCCCAGGAAGCAATGGGAGGATGCTGTGGAGATGTAGAGGTTCTTCTCATGACAGGGGGCCATCCGTGACTTCAGGCTCCCACTACAGCAGTTGGGGGATAGAGGGTTAGGATCCGAAGTCCAAGTGGGCAACTCTGCCTGGACTGGAGGACAGAGTATGGAGCAGGTGGGGACAGGGCAGGTGTCCGCAGTTGGCCTCTTTTTTCTCTGTGATGAGGGAGGGTCCCGGGTTTGAGGGATGGGGATTTACACTAGGTGCCATGGTGAACCGCAGAGCCAGCTGTCCAGGTGAGATAGGACTGGTGGAAGTGGGGGCTGGGCCAGTCCGGCCAGCCTGAACACAGAGCAGCCCTGCTGTGCTCAGGAGGAGCCTCTGCTGCTCAGGGCCACGTTAAGTTGGGCTGTGGGGCTTTTAGGGGAGTGGCTCAAGAGTCCCTAAAGTAATTAATCCATCCTGACCAAGCTAGCATAGGGGAGGCATGGCAGAGGGGTGCCAGGGTCTCCACTGATACCCAGCTGTGATCTCCACTGGGTGGGAAGCATGTCTGTCCAGTCCCTGCTTTATCCCCAGCGCATAGGTTCAGGGCAGGAGGCCCCGAGGCACCCCGCAGTGTACAGAATCCTGATCCAAGACTGATGGAGGGGCCAGCTCCTAGCCCCCTCCAGCCCCAACACTCGGGAAACACAGCACAGAGACAAACACACAATCAGTCAGCGTTTATTGGTCAGCTCTCCCAAACGGGCCAGCCCGGGGGTTGGGGGGCTGGGCCTCCATGAGGAGTGGTCAGTCAACGGGCTCGGTGTGGCTGCCCTAATGTGCCCTGAGCCCTACAGGTGGTCCTGGGGTCTGTCAGTCCTTCCCCAGGCTTTCCAGGTCCAGAAGGGCTTGTGGGGTGTGGGGCTGTGTGAGGCTAAGGAAAGTTGCCTTGGTGGAGGAGAGGGCTTGTGGGGAGAGGTCAGAGGTCACACATGCAGCTTTAGAACCTGCTAAGTCTAATGTCAGCATGTGACAGGAGGGGAAATGAGGCATGATGGCAGAACCCAGGGGAAAAGGTGGCAGGGAGTCTGAGAGTGAGGTCAGGAGGACCAGCATCTTTCAGGCCCTGGGCAAGAAGGGGGTGACCGGAGTCTTCCAGGTGTCCCTCCCTCTTAGCTTCTGGAAGGGAGAGTGGGGAAGGGGTTCCAGTCAGAAAGGGCTAAGTTCCATGCCATGGGGACTCTGCAGGACAGCCAGGCTTAGGGCGCCACTGTGCCTGGGAAGGTTCTGCAGGCTCCCCCGCTTGGTCCCTGCCCTGGAGGGAAGGCAGAGGAGGGGCTGGCAGCCTCATCCCCGAGGGACCTTCACTGAGTCTTCTTGGTCACCCTCTCGCTCTTCAACATCACATAGGTGATGAACAGTCCTGGAATACACAGACCAGAAAGGCCACGCAATATCTGGGCTCAGGGCTGCTGGGAGGTCAGGTAGGTCACAGCAGAGCCACCCACATGCGGGGCTGTGCACCTACCCAACCACCCTCTAGGGGACCTGCTCATCTCCCCAGTCATTCATCAAGCCATACGTCCACTCACATTCATTCAACAAACACCAACTGAGTGCCTACCTCAGGCAAGATGCTGCATTTCATGTTTCAGATTCCAAGGGGAACAAGATCCACCCATCCGTCGATCACCCAATCAACCACCTGTCCACCTACCCACCTGCCCACCACCTACATCTCACCCACCCACCCATCCACCCACCCATCATCCAGGCACCTGGCTGTTGACTGACTCATCCAAATGACTTTGTGAGCACAAGCTCAGTGCCACAGCCCATTCTAGATACACAGTAATGGTGGAGACACAGTCCCCATCCCTAGGAAGCCATGAGATAGAGAAGGGCAGGAATTAGAAGTCAGGGTGATGAGAAGGTGACTGAGGTGAGCAGAGTGATGATGAGGTTGGGGGAAGAAAAGAGGGGGACAGGTCACTGGAGTCCAAAAATCCTGAGGCACCAGGAAGCCCAAGGCTACTGACTGGCAGCCTCAAAGGATAACAGGAAAATCCCAGGGGTGAGTTCAGGGCAAGGAGCTTCCAGCAGTGCCAAAGTGTGGAAGCACCTTCAGAGGTGAGTCCTCCCAAAACCCTGCCCAGGGCCAAGGGGAGGAGGTGATGACTTACCCACGAATAGGAGGAGCAGGAGGCCTGCGGCCAGCGGGATGGCAACAGCGTAGGCTCGGGGCAGGAAATACTTGTGGATGACATGCTGGCTGTCGATGAATGGCTGGCATCGAGGGCAGAGCTCTGGTGAGACTTGCTCGCCTTGCCCAGCCCCCAAGCCCTGTCTAAGGGGCTGACCCATTCAGAGCATTGGGACTGGATTTGCTTTTCTTTAAGATTATGGAATTTAGGTGTCATGTTTTTTTCTTCCTTAATTTCTTTTTTTTTTTTTTCTCTTGAGCAATGTGATCCTTCCTTAATTTCTTACTGGTATTTACCAGGCACTTGCTTTGGTGCCTGCCACAGGTTGGTGGTGGGGACAAGAGATCTGCCCCAAGGCACTCACAGCCTAGCAAATGGTACATGAGGAATCCTCGACTGATTCCCAACCTGGGCCTCCAGGGCTTCTTCACTAATATTTTTTCTTTAAAAGATACCACATTCTGCACTTCCAAACACACTGCACTTCTTTTTTTTTTTTTTTTTTTTTTGATACAGAGTCTCACTTCGTCACCAGGCGCCAGGCTGGAGTGCAGTGGCGTGACCTCGGCTCACTGCAACCTCTGCCTCCCGGGTTCAAGCAATTCTCCTGCCTCAGCCTCCCGAGTAGCTGGGACTACAGGCACGAGCCACCACGCCCAGCTAATTCTTTTGTATTTTTAGTAGAGACGGGGTTTCACCACCTTGGCCAGGATGGTCTTGATCTCTTGACCTCGTGATCCACCCGCCTCGGCCTCCCAAAGTGCTGGGAATACAGGTGTGAGCCACCGCGCCCGGCCCACACTGTACTTCTTAAGTAATGACCAACAAGTTTTCCCACAAGAAAAAAATATCCTAAAGGCCTTCACAAATATCGCTGGAGCTCGCCATGGCCAAGAGTCAGCAGGATAACCCAGAAGGAATAGAACTCCTCCAAAAGTCAAAGCAAGCTGGAGACAGAGTTTTAAGTGTAGCAGCTAAGGATGCAATCTTGAGCTAGATCCTTCTCCCCGAGCCTCAGCTATCTCATCTATAAAATGCGGCACCATTGGCATCTTCCTCATAAAATTGTTCCGGAGATTTCATGAGATGAGGCAGGCAATGATGCCAACGCCGTGCCTAGCGCCTATATTGTAGCTGCTTTGGCGGTGCCAGAGCTTGGGGAAGGTGAGCAGTGGGCGGGGAGAATGACATACCAAGAGAATCACCCAGGCGGTGTAGTAGGTGAAGATGATCAGGCTAACGGCGACGAGGCCGAGTCCCACCACCTGGTCTGTCCCCGTGGCCTGGAGAAAAGGGAGGTCTCA
Organism: Plecturocebus donacophilus; assembly: GCA_004027715.1. NCBI lineage: Eukaryota > Metazoa > Chordata > Mammalia > Primates > Pitheciidae > Plecturocebus > Plecturocebus donacophilus. The sequence goes on along the minus strand of PVKP010007262.1, from coordinate 50,223 downwards.
GCTGACAAAGTGACTCTCCATTTCAGCGCACTCATGAAAGCGGGGCGTCGCGGCCGTATCACTGTCTAAGCTTCACATTCATTCAACAGATGCTAGAGGGCTGACTAGGGATCAGTTTCTAGGCTGGGAGAGAATGCCAGGCCTCGGTGTTGTCGTCCGTACAATGGGCAGGTGGGAGAGCAATCCCGTTCAAAGTGCCCAAGTCCCAACTCCTGAGCAGTCCCGGGATCCCACCCCCAGACGCCCCTATCTCCGGCACTCGGTCCCAATCTCACCATTTCCCCCGGCGCTGTCACCGGAGCCGCAAGCCACATCCGGTTCCGGGTCACGCTTTTCCGGTTTTTGGACCGCGGAGCACGCCGGGAGTCGTAGTTCCCAGGCCGGCTCAGGTTACAGGCGCGCTCAAGCCCCACGTCGTCGGAGACTAGCAGGAACCGCCTTCTCCCCTTTGCATGTCGGGAAAGTGGTTCTCAAGGACATTGGCCAGATGCTGCCCGAATCTCCCTAGGGAATGGGACCGAGTTGGGAACCCAGACTCCCTGGCCTTCATGGCCATAGTCCTGTAGCCGCCCCACCAAAAGCTAATCTCTAAACATCTCAGAGTCCTGGAGCCAGAGTGGGATGGGAGTTAGGGATCGGAAATTCGATTTTTCAGATGGGAAAAGCGAGGCTCAGAAGTGTAGATACCAATCCTAGTTAGTGGTGAAACCGACACGGGTGGGAGAGGTGCAGAGAATGTTCACTTTCCGGCCTGGGATGGATGGGAGAGGGTCTGTCCGGAGCCCGCATGGATGGGAAGGATTTGGATTGGTGGAGAGGGGGGCACCCCCTCACCATCGCCCGGTTTCCCGGGCCACCCTTTGGATGTTCCCTCCCTCCCTTCACTGGATGCCTCTCACAGCAGCCCAAACATGTTTCGGACCGGGACCCGCGCACAGGCCCCTCCCCGGTCTTGGAGGGCCCTTCCTCTGAGAACAAAGCGATGTTGGGCCAGATCATTTTCCACGCTTCTCCAGCTCCAGAGACAGGAACGCGGTCCGTCGCCACTCATGGGGCGGCTGCTCCTCTGGGTCTCACCATGACACCACGTCCCTCAGGGAAGCCAGCCGTGAAGCCTTTTTATTTTTTTTTGAAATGAAGTCTTGCTCTTGTCACCCAGGCTGGAGTATAATGGAACAATCTCAGCTCACTGCAACCTCCGCCTCACTGCAGCCTCTGTCTCCTGGGTTCAAGTGATTCTCTTGCCTCAGCCTCCCAAGTAGCTGAGATTACAGGAGCCCACCACCACGCCCAGCTAAATTTTGTATTTTTAGTAGAGACGGGGTTTCACCATGTTGGCGAGGGTGGTCTCAAACTACTGACCCCGTGATCTGCCCTCCTTGGCCTCCCAAAGTGCTGGGGTTACAGGCATGAGCCACTGCACCTGGCTTTTTTAAAGTTCTATGTTGCTCAGGCTGGTGTTGAACTCCTGGACTCAAACGATCCTCCCAACTCGGCCTCCCAAAGTGTTTGTTAGAATTACAGGCGTGAGCCACCATGCCAAGCCCCTTGTGCCTTTTGGTTCACTGATACATTTTTTAATCTGGCCTTATCAGCTCCCTGAGGGTAGGGTCTGTGGTTGCTTCTGTATCCCTGGCAGGCTTGGTACAAAGAGCTTTTTTTTTCCCCTGAGACGGAGTCTCACTCTGTCATCCAGGCTGGAGTGCAGTGGCATGATCTCGTCTCACTACAGCCTCTGTCTCCTGGGTTCAAGTGATTCTCTTGCCTCAGCCTCCCAAGTAGCTGGGACTACAGGGGTGCGCCATCACACCCAGATAATTTTTCTATTTTTAGTAGAGATGGTTTTTCACCATGTTGGCCAGGTTGGTCTCAAACTCCTCAGGTGATCTGCCCACCTCAGCCTCCCAATGTGCTGGGATTACAGGCGTGAGACACTGCGCTCGGCCCAAAGAGCTTTGAACCAATCAGCCAGCTTTAAGATTCAGTGATTGTTTAGATCCTGGAGTGCTACAGAGTACAGCGTCTGGGGACTCCAGGCCTCCCTGAGGTGTTATGTGGAGGCCCTTGGCCTGCTGTCCCCACCTGGGGGGTTCTGGGAGAGATGTGCTGTGAGCCTGGCATGATTTGCTCCCTCTGGCATTCATCGCCAGATGGTTTGTTGGAAGCCCATCTCTGACTATGGAGTAAAGCTGACAATAGCAACTTTTTTTTTTTTTTTTTTTTTTGAGACGGGAGTCTTGCTTTGTTGCCCAGGGTAGAGTGCAATGGCGCAGTCTTGGCTCACCGCAACCTCTACCTCCCGGGTTCAAGCGATTCTGCCTTAGCCTCCTGAGTAGCTGGGATTACAGGCACTCACCACCACGCTCAGCTAATCTTTTTGAGTAGGGAGGGGTTTTCCCCATGTTGCATTTTCCCTTATCTCTCAGGAGATTCTGGGCTCAGCCAGGAGCCCACTTTTACCTACTTCCCCGGTTGTGTACAGAGGAAGGGTTTAAAGGGGACATGAGTGGGGGTCACCACTGAGGAGTGGGGGACATGAGTGGGGGTCACCACTGAGGAGTGGTGTGAATGCTATCCTGGGGTAGAGCTGGAGCCCTGGTTCCTTCTGGCCTGGCCAAAACCACTGAGGCTTCCTGCCACCTCCAAGCTCGTTAAAGACCCAGAGTGACTTGCCTGTCCCAGAGCAACGTGTGACAGAAACGGGTGAGGGGCCCAGGGCAAGCCAAGCCTGTAAAGGACAGCAGCCTGGGGCTGTTTTGGGAACACACTCACGCCTCCTACAGGTCAGGCTGCACACCTGTGTTATTTGATAACCCCATTTGCAGGTCGGGAAACTGAGTCACAGTTATTTGTCCTCACGCATGCTCCTTAGAGGCCACTTGATTGCAGGGAAGGTCCACAGGCCAGTGGTTAGAACTTGGCCCTGAGGACAGAGCTTTCACTTGGTAGGAGGCTGGGAGGTAATGGTCTTCTCAGTTTCCTCCCCAGGAATCTGGAGCGATGAAGGTGGTGATGATTGTGACCGTAGCCAGGACCAGGAGAACCCTGGCCCCCTACAGCTTCCCCACCCTGGAATGTCACTACACATATTTGACTTTCTCTGATGTTGTCTTTGACCCTAAAGTCAACATGATAAAGTAACAAGGTAAAAACAAAACAGCAAAAGAAACAAAAGCCGAAACATTTAATTTTTTCCCCCAAACCAAGACACTGACAGTAGGCCAATTTCCCCTAACAATGTTATCTTCTACAACAGAAGCTGGGACAGAGAAACAAGCACAGCCACTGAAGGAGTGGTGGCAACATTCTGTTAGAAAGGAGAATTAAAGAAAAGAAAGACTCCTCCCTCCATCTCCTTGATCACCTCCCTAAAGACAGAGGAAAACATGGACACCTCCATTCTGGCAGACATGCCGTGTGGTCAGTTTGTGACGTAAACAGGGAAAAAAAAAACCTAAAGATATTGTAGACCTTTATTTTCTTTAAATCTGCTAATAAAAACATTAAACTTTGAAGAAGATTCCAAACTGACATTGCATAGACCAATTCCTTTCCAAAAATATCTCTGATATACTCTCCATCTCTCTTAATATATAGAATTTGAAGGCCAGGAGCTGTGGGCACCTGGTGGGTATTCACTGAGCTCAAGGGGACTCGAGGGCTGAAGACAGGGCTCCCACATGGGGGCAACAAGGCCACACCTTCTGACCTCTGGCTCCAGCCAGCATCAATTTGGTTGTGACTGAATTCTCAGTCCAATCACCCTGGCCCAGGGCCTGGTATGAGAGGATGTGGCAGGCTCTGTCTCCTTCTGGGGTTCTTGGTCTAGAGGAGTCTCCTCAACAGCGCCAAAGCCAGCTGTTTTCTGCCCAGAGCCCCAGAACTTTGAATGAGATGCAAATCTACCCTGAATGCACCTCCATCCTAGGCTGGGTGAGGTCACACACAGAAGGGCAGGACAGAACTCCCCCATCGTCTGGGGCCAATTCTTCTGGACACAGTGCAGTCAGCTTCCTTTTAAAGTGCCAGTATCTGCAGGGTAGGAGGTGACCCTGGGGGCTGAGCAGAGCCTTCTCCAGCCCAAGCAAACACTGTCCCGCCTTGGCAGGCACCTTCTAACATTCATTTTCTAAAAGTTAGGTGAGTAAAACAACAACAACAAATGCTAAAAATGCTCTGGTCCAATGCCGGGGAGTTCTAGGACCAAGAAGCCCAACTCTCACCAGCGGGGCAGGTGGGGAACTAGGGAAGAAACCCTCCCAGCCTGGGGAGGGCACCTGCACCCCTTCCAGAGAGAAGCCCTATCCCAGACCCCAGCGCTGCTGGAACCAGCCAGCAGGTGGGGCAGAGAAAAGCAGCATTCCCCTCACCTGGGGGAGGAGGCAATATTGAACCGTGAACTCAACAAGAAAAGAAGAAAGGAGGACAGAAAAAATGAAAAAAGCTACAGGGGGAAGTAAACACCAGCCTGCTGGGTTTATACAAAATGAGTGAAATTTCAAAGGGACAGGGAGTTTGTTCAGGGACTGGCTGGCAGCCAGAACCCACCTTCAAGCAAGTTACAAGGACTAGGGGGAAAGTGCTGAGAGCAGAGGTTCTAGTGGGGGGCAGGGCCACACTGCTCCCTGCTGGGAAAGCACACCCCTTAAAGGAGCCTTTCCCACTTGCCCAGATGAGGGATACTTCCAGAGGAGGGCTGAGGCTTTTCTGGCAAGGAAACCAGCTCCAGACCAGTACAGCCACGGTCTATCTGCCTCTGGCATCTGCTCAAGTTTGGGCAGCTGACCCTGAGGGTAGAGAAGGATTTTGCTTGCTCCAACCTTCTTCCTGCAGGAGAACCAGCTGCTCAGGACCCAGCCCTGGGCAGAGGGCACCATGGGTGCTCAGACCTTTCTCAGCACGGGTCTCAGACCTGCACTGGAGCTAACTGGAGGGAGGAGAGGCAGCACCCGTTCCCGCCGGGCTGCTAGGCCCTGGGCCACTGATTGCACAGCAGGCAGTGACCAGGAGTCCTTGGGAAGGGGCCCAGGGAAAGGGAGGTGAGGGGCCAGCAGGGCTGTGCAGGGTGGGGGGGGGGTGGGTGAGCATGTGCAAAGTGCAGGCTGCAAGGCAGCGGGGGGGCATTCACCGGGGAGGCAGGGGTCTCCATCTGGATCATGGGTGGGGTCTGAGGTCACAGCTCCCAGGAAGAGGCCGCCAGCAGGTCCCCCAGGACACAAGGAAGGGACAGCTGAAGCCCTAAGCAGTCAGGCGGTCACAGGTGACAGGATTCCGGAGGCAGTCTGCCCCCATCCCCCCCCACCACCAGGGCAAGGGAACAATGGAGCAAGGCCCTGCCGCCAAGACATGACCAAAGCAAGTGCTCCTGGAGTGGGGACACAGGTAGAGAGGCCCCTCAGCCACAGGCATCCCTGCATTTAGGAGCCGCTGCATGTCCTCAGCCAGAGGAACAGTTCTGTCTCCAGCAAGGCGGTCCCGGCCAGCTGTCTGACCCACGAGCTGCAGGGGCCCACCTGGCCTGCCCTCTAGTGGTTCAGAGGAGAATATTCACAGTGGTGCCTGGGCCTTTGCGGGCCAGGTGGGTCCCAGCGTGGATGGGAGGGTAATGGAATGATGCTAGGGGGACAGTGTGGACTGGAGTGCGTGGAGGAGGCAAGGATGAGATGTGGCGCAAAGGTGATCCAAAGGGGAACGTTCCTCATGGAATGATGAGGGCCTGGACTCCAGAGAAAGCAGGCCTCTTCTCCAGCCCGGACACCTGCTCCTCAATGGCTTTCAATCACAACTGGCTCGTAGACCCCAGAAGAGACCCTGCAAGTGAGAGACAGGTCAGCATGTGCCCCTTGATGCCCGTTTCCTGAGCGCTCCACTGGACCCGGCCTTTGGAGATGCTTCACAAGCAGGTGCTATTAACCTGCAGGAGAACCAGCTGCTCAGGACCCTTAGGGCAAAGGGGCTAAGACCGAGGCCCAGCGATGGTAGCCCAGGGTGACACAGATAGTAAGCATCAGAGTCTGTGGGGCCTGCAGAGCCCTTCTGGGCACGCCTGGCTGTGCTACCCCATCCTCATGGTCACCTCGGCAGGGAGTGACTGCGCCCTGACCCGCTTGACAGGTGAAGAAACTGAAGCTCAGAGGGATGTGAGGGTGGCCAAGAGTGCGGTGGGGTCAAGAAACCTGATCAGCCCCTTTCCCTGCCGAGCCCAGGCCCAGCCTTGGAGCTGGGGACTCTCGGGCCTCTGCAAGTAGCTCTGCTGTGATCTTGCTCCCCATCAGGTTGGTTTCTTCTCTCCCCGAGCTGTTTCCTCATTTTCAGAGGGGGCGGGGCAGGGGTGTTTATAAACCCCTAAGGAAGCCAGCCCCTCAGTTTCCTTCTTGCTCACTGCACCCCTACCCCCAACCCAGAGCAGCCCAGGAGGATACTGGGAGGAGACAGCTGCCATTCCAGGCTGTGGCCAGCAGGAGTCAGCAGAGCAGCATGAGAGGGCAGCCCCTGCACGGCGGCCCGGCCACACCTCCTCCCTGGGGACGTGGACCTTCCCAGCTGGCGCATGTGGAAAGCTCATTCGCTCACTCACTCATTCATTCATTCATTTGGTGAACCAAAAGGACAAGGAGAGCCAGGCACACAGTCCACGTGCTCCGAATGAATGCCTGTGGCGTGGCACTCTAGAAACCGTAGTTCCTGCAAGTTTGGTCCCATCTACCCCCTCATCTGTGGGTGCCGTGTAGGCAACAGCCTGCATTATACCCAGCTGTGTCCTCAGCACCACCTGGGGCTAAGGAAAGATTTGTTCAGGAAATCCATGAGGGATCACCACCACCATTCATCCTGAGTCCCTGGAGCTGGGAGGAAGGGGAAGGGAGGATCCTAAATAAACGCATGTGAGGTCCCTGCCATGTGCTGAGCCCTGAGCCAGGCAGTGCCCAAGGTGACCCTGTGAACCGTGGGAAATGACTGGGCCTGCTGGTGCCCTCACTGCCCCAGGCTCCCAGGTGAGGTGGTGGTGTCCACACTGCCTGACAGATGGAAAAAGGGAGGTTCAGAGACATGACAGGCCCAGGGTCACACTGTGACGACAAGACTTGGCATTCGAAGCCAGGTGAATGAACTGTGGGGACTCTGCTCTCACCCCCAAGCCCCAGCTGCCCAGGCGACCCTTCTCTGAGCCTGCCCCTACCTGGTGGCAAGCTGGATGCCGCTCAGCGTGGCGGAGCCATCACGGCTCACGAACAGCCGGAGGTTGCTGTCTGTGGGGACAAGGGGGAGGATGGAGGCTGAGCAGGTCAGGGCCAGCCCTTGGAGCAGGCAGCCTCACCCCCACTAGCCCGGCCTGGCTCACCCTCGGTGTTGCTACCATCTGTGAAGTCCTGGCTCTGCACAATCTTCTCCACAATGGCATCTGCGTCGATCCGCGTGTCATCCACCCAGGTCGGGTGGCTCTCCACCGAGTCCTTCTTCCGCCTGGGTTGGGTGGGAGACAAGTCACAACAGTCTGGGAAGTAACAGGCACAAGCACAAAATGACGACAATAATGCCAGCCAGCGGCAACAGTGCTCAGAATGTCCCCATGCGCTCCGTGCTGTACTTCACTGAACCCTCGCATGCACAATAGAGTGCAGGTGCCATCACAAGCCGCTTCTACAGATGAGGATGCCAGGCACTGAGCAGGTAAGTCAGCTCCCTGAAGCCACCCAGCGCACAAGGAGTGGCTCTAACAGCGCATAAGGAGCGGCTCTGAGGCTCAGTCCAGCTGTCGGGCCCACAGACCGTGCTCCTGTCCAATCTGCAAAACCACAGCAGCCATGAACAGAACCTGCTGTATGCCCGGCACGGCTGCACCCTTCATGGCTATCAGCTGCTGGAATTGTCACCACCCAACCCTCTCAGGTGGGGACCCTACAGTCCCTGTGTTACAGGTAAAGAAGCGGAGGTTCAAGGCACCACCAGGAGGGGTCTGTTCTCCAGGGAGCACCAAGTGGCAGGCCTCACCTGAATGAGCGGTCGGACAGATGCAGGGGCCGGGGTGGCCGAGGTGGCTTCTCCAGGGGCCGGTGCTCCCGCTCACTGCCCTCAGGGCCCTCCACAGTCATGCTGAGGCCCCCAGAGGCGCTGCTGCTGGTGGACGTGTTGCGGCGGTGCGTCAGGTCCGAGAGGCTGGAGGAGCGTGAGTGCTCTGTGCTGTAGCCTGTGGGGGGGCACCATGGGGAAGCGTCATGATGGGGGATCCCAGGGAAGGAGGAGGCCATGGGGGCAGGGCCAAGCAGCCACTCACCAGAGATCTTGGACTGCTGGCTGGCATAGCTGGAGTTGCGGGAGTGGCCAGAGTGGAAGACCTCTTCGGGGCTGGACAAGTTCTGCTCGGGTTCCTCCGGCAGCCCTGGAAGGCAGGAAGGGGCAGACGATGAGGGGACAGGGGTCACCCAGTGCTGCTTACCCTCGCCCTCACCACCGTGCCCTCACAGAGCCTCCCATGGTGGGGCACCACTTGACAGACTGAAAAATGGGTTCAGAGGAGCAGAACCCACTGAGCCACAGGTCACCCTGCGAACCCAGGTCCGTTAATTCCACAGAGGGCTTCCTTGTGTAGGGTGCCCACCCCAGGCCAGCAAGGAGGAAGAACGTGGAACAAAAATGGCCTCCACTACCCACAACTGCAGTGAGAGGTGCAGAGCAGGGAGCAGTGCTTACTGGAGGTCTGGCCCAGTCGGGACAGGGAAGGCTTCTCCAAGGAGACATCACAAGAGGGAGCCAGCTAAGGCCTCAGGGCAAGGGCCTTCCAGGCACAGAGAACAGCATCGTCAGAGGCCCTGAGGCTGGAGGGGCCTGGGTCAGTGGAGTTGGAGTGGAGGGGATAGGGCAAGGAGGAATGGGGGAAGCAGGCTGGCCCAAAGGGACAGGCCTACAGTCCTGTCCCAAGTCACCCATAAGCCCAACTTCAAAACAGACTTTCCTGGCACTCCCCAGCAGGAGGCACAAGAAAGCAGGCGGGACCCACCCAGGACTCCGAGTACCCACTCACCCTCCCACCCAACACAGGAAGGACTCATCCATGCCCTCTTCAGAGAAGGGCACACCCAGGCCACAGACAGCACCCCAGCCTGGCCTGTGTGCCCACCTATAACCATGTGGCTTTTCAAGTCCCCAACAGATTCTCCGCATATGGCGGGAGCCCAGCTCCAGAGGCAAGTGGGCACTCAAGTCCCACCCTGCCTGGGAGAGGGGCCTCTTCTACTTCACATGAAGCCACCACCTTTGCTGGGGTGGCCTGGTCCCCAGACACATTTCTTCTGAGGACCCCCACCCTGGGGATGGAAAGAGTAATGGTGCCGGGAAGTCCCAGCTTTCTGTTCTGGGTCTCAGCTGGCTGGGTCTGTTTCGGAAAAGGGAGTGGAGGAAGGCCGGGCCCTTGAGGTCAGAGGGTCCCTCACCACTCCTAGTCTGCAGGGGCAGAATCACCCACCAAGCATCTGTGGGGCCACACAAGGCCTATGCTCTAAGTGATTCTGTGAGACAGTCAGGGTTGCCATGTGATACTTGCTCACTATCAGCCTGGAGGCAGTCCAGAGCCTCCTGTCCCGGCAGCACCCCCTCCTCCTAGTTGCCACGCTGCCACCTCTGGGGGTTGGGGCTCTCTTGCATTTTTTATAACAACATTAGTACCAGTGATAATTTAATAAAAACAGACTGAGTGCTTACCATGTGCCAGGCAGGCGCCGACATGTGCACAGTTAATCCCCAAAGCAACCTGGGATGTAATTGCTATTACCAATCCCATTTTCCAGAGAACATGGAGACAGCAAGAGGTGAACTGGCCAGTCAAGGTCATAGAGCACATGGGAGAGCAAGAACTCTCAGCACGTCCCTCTGTCCCTCCGCCAGGTATACTGTGCCCCAATCCCCCAAATGCAGCCCAGACACCACCTCCTCAGGGAAGCCTTCCCTGGCTCCAGATGGATCCCGCCTACTGGGCCTGTCTCTCCCAGCTCTCATCCCATTTGCAGGTCGACATGCATGTCATGTGTCTATGGCTTGATTGAGGCCTGTTTCTCCTGCTAGACTGCAGGGCCATGAGGGTGGGGAGGCCACATCAGTCTCAGTCCAGGCCACTTCTGTGATCATGGGGCCCGGCACCACAGCCAGCACGCACGAGACGCTCAGATCCCATCAGCCCAGTGGGAGCACAAAAACACCCTCCCACCGTCACCCTCCCTTCAGCCAGCCAGCGTCTCCCTGGGGACCTGGGCATGACATAGAGGTAAGCCCCTCGGGCCACTAGCGTGAAGGGGCGGGCAGATGAGGCACCATACCTGAGCTGAGGATGGTGGGCCGGGCTTTGTGGGGCCGGGACCCTGTCAGGGAGTTGGTGCTGCTGCCACCACCGCTGGTCCCGCCACCCTTACATGTCAGCTGCAGGGAGGAATCCTGGCCTGGGATAGAGATGGACTTGGCAGTGGACGGCGGCCTTGGAAAGACAAACAGGTGTGACTAGGGTGCCCCGCTTCAGGACCAGATGAAAACAGAGGACACCAAGACTCCCCGTTCCTCTACCCCCAGTGTCCAGGACCAGGCTCCCGTCCATTCCCCAGGCCTGTGCGAGCACTCACGTCTTGAAGCAGGGGTCTCCAGAGAGCAGGAACATACCAATGGTGACCTGTGGCAAGAGGAGCAATCAGCCATGCTCTGGCCACCCACGGCCTGCCCAGGTGCAGGGCCCCTGCAGCCTTTCAACTCTGGCCTCAGAAGGGCTTGGGCTCCAATCCTGTCTCTCTGCCCTCTCCTGGCTAGGGGGCTCTGGCAAAGCCACCTAACTTCTCTGAGCCCAGTTTCCCTGTGTGGAGGACAGAGATGGTACCAAGGCTTGACTGGTGGAGCAGAGGGGAGGGCAGCACAAGGTGGGGCCTGGGCTCAGCCCTACACCTGGCAGAGTTAGTGGACTCCAGTCAGCTACAGGCCTAGACAGGGAGCTTCTCCAGGATAGAGCCACACACTCACCCCTCACCATGTGTAAGGGGCACAGAGCTCAACCCAGAAGGCAGGAGAAGGAAGGGGGTCTGGCATGGCAGGTGGTGAGCAGGGTTTGGCGAAAGTCTGATGAATAAAGCATGTAGCCATCGCAAACTTAACATTCACTTGGGCAAAGATGTTGGCAACCGCCCAAATGTGGCAAAATTTGGACTCTAAAATCTAGGCTGAGATGGAATGACAGGCAGAAGGTAAGTGGGTGGGAAAGCGGGGCTCAGATCCTGGGGCCACCACTAATGAAAAGGTGAGCACTGGGTTGAGACTTTCTACAGCTTCTCCACTCGGCCATGAAAGCAGCCTAGACAGGAGGTGACAGCCCCAGGCTGTTGATGAGGGAACCAAGACTCAGAAAGGGGAAGTGACTCCCAAGACCCTGCAGACAGGATGTGGGGGAGTTGCCCTTGAACCCAAGGCTACCTGGCACTCAGACTCCTGGGATCTGGCATGAGGTGCGCAGGGATACTGTGCCTGTGCTTTTCAGCCTGACTGAGGCTGAAAAGCTCCGACTCCCAAGACAATCAGCCTGGACCCTTTCTGGCATCTCCAGTTCCCTCTGCGAAGGGTTTAGGAGGCCCCAGAGCCCCTGATCACCACCTCATGCCCGGCTCTGCTCCAGATACAATAGGCTCTCCCTGGGTCCTCTTGCAGAGGGGGTGTTACAACAGCCTGTTTTCCCAGCCAGGTGGAAGGGTATGGAAACAGAGGAAGAGAGGTGTGCTGGCAGTGGACAGTTGGATGTTGCTGTTCCCAAGAGGCCAACAACTCATCTGCCTGTGGGGTAGGGCTGCCCTGGCCATTGGAAACCTGCCCATGCCTGCCCCGGGGCCCTCAGCAGCCACCGTTTTCACTGATAATCCACTGGGGACCAGCCTACCGCATGCCACTTGAGGCAGGGTTAGGAGGTGGACCAAGAAGTCAACTAGCTGGGGGTCAGATGCCAGTTGTCTGTGACTCCAGGCAAATGACTTAACGTCTATGCTTCAACTCCCTCCCATTTGAAGCTGGGACTAACCAAAGATACCACACCCCGTGGGGCTGCTGTCAGGGGACCACGAGAGAAGACAGGGCATGCAGTCAGCATGACGTGCACCCACTGGAAGTGTTTGCCAAACCTTTAAAGAGACTGTCAGGGATCCTCCCTGACCTTGATGGGAAAACTGAGGCCAGCAGCCGAGCCAGGCCTCCCTCTGATGGTAGATCTGATTCCAGGGCCTGAATCTTCCCGATGCTACCAGGTCAGGTAAGGCCTGTATCTTTAACAACCCTCCAGGGGGTTCTGATGAGCAGCCCGGTTTGTCCCCACCCCTTGGTCAGGGTGGAAGAGGCGGCAGGATCCCTGGTACCTTGAGGATGGAGTTATCCTGGCGGGTGTTCTTCGTGTCATATCCCTCGAGCAGGCAGCAGCGCCCCGTGGAGCCTGACCCCGCAAACTCGGCCAGGTTCAAGTCAGCAAAGCCCAGCTAGGAGGTAAGAGGAGCGTGTGGAAGGCCGCAGGGAGTATGGGCTCCTGGCTGGCAGAAGCCCAGAAGGGGTAATTTGGCAAAGGTGGGGAGGGAGACAGACAAAGCCCCCTAGGCCTGCCCCACAGCCCCAACTGACTGTTACATAACGGGGACCCAAGGACAGAGGCCCTGGGTCTGCGGCACCAACATGGCAAAGCCAGGAGCTCACATCCCTGAGCTGCACAAAGCACCCTTTGTGCCACATCCCGGCGTGCACCGGGGCCAGTGCGCTTGACATGAAAGGACACTGTTGTATGTGACACAGATGCATTGTTCCCTGGGAAACAAGGCCGTGCTGTCGGGCCAGCAGGCAGGGGAGGAGGGAAGGCCTGTGGGAAGTGGGTGCTGGGGGCAGTGATGGGACACCCCCATAGGGGTTGGGAGGGAAGGGATACTGTAGAATGAGCAGGAGCCCCAGGGAAGGCGCCCTGGTAGAGGCCAGAGTGAGGGGCTGCTGGGCAGAGCTCAGGGTCTGAACAGGCCCTCAGGAACTCCGGGCAGAGGAGCGAGGGATGGGGAGGGAAGTGGGAGAAGGTGCAGAGGGCATGCACTAACAGGGCCCTGTGGATGGAGGCCAAGTCTGCTAGAACTGAAGGGGAAACTGAGGTTGACACAAGGTGGTGCCAGGCTTGGGGATTTGAAGGACATCTCTGGTTCCCTCTGCAAAGGATCCAGGAGGCTCCAGAGCCTCTGCTCACCACCTCCTGCCCAGCTCTGCTCCAGATACAACAGGCTCCAAAGAGACAACGAAATGTTTGAACCAATGTTTGAACCCAACCGAACCAATCAAGGATGGGTGTCAAGTGCCTGCTGCCTGCAAGTCTCTACTGCAGTGTTCAGGGCACACACTCCAGAATCAGGGAACTGGATTCAGATCCTAGCCCTGCCATGGACTCAGACTGACCCCCGTTTTACAGATGAGAAAACTAAGTTCAGGGAGGGAAAGAAGCTTGCTCAGGGCCAAACAGCTAACCCAACAGAAACAGGACTGAAACCAGGCCTGATCAGCACCATGTCCAGCCACTTCTCAGGGCCTCAGTTTCCTCCTCTGTATAATGGGAGTAAAGCCTGAAGTAGGAGTTCAATTACACAACAGAAGGGAGGAGCCTGGCAGTACCTGACACATGCTGGGTGCCTGGTAAATGTCTGCCAGTGGAGGTGAGATGCTCCCAGCTGTTTGCTGGTGATTTCTTCCCTGGTTGGGCAGCTGTCCTCACCCATGTGAATCAGAGAAATTTCCATCCTGACAGCACCCTCCACAGCCTGGTTCTAGCCACCATGCCCTCTGCTTCTGGAGAGGGACGTCAGCGCCCCAGGCCAGGGCACAGTGCATGGTCCAGCCGGCTGAGTTCCTGAGCTCCGGTCAGTGGGAAGGGCCGCACCCTGTATAGCACCTCCCTTGGGTGAGAGGTGAGTCGAAGGCATTTCCCCTCCTGGCTGATGGCGCCCACCCTCCTGCCGCTGGGCTAATCCCAGGAGCTGAGGAGGGGAGGGCAAAGTCCACCGTGGAGAAGAGAGATGGAAGGCAGAGCGGGCTTATTCAAAGCCAGAAGAGCTGTCTTCTCCCTCTTTGCCCAGTAGAAAAGCTTTCATTAATACTATGTAGGGCTGAACTGTCTGAGGGTACAGTGAAACCCTGGTAACAACACACACGTCCAGCAGCAAGGCTGGCTGAGTCAACCGTCACCAGCCACGCCATGGGACACTGCTGCCATTAGAAAGCACATGGAAATCTGTGATAACACAAAAAGATGCCCAGGATATATTAAGTAAAAAACCAAAAGCCACAAACCTGTGTACTAGTGTATTTATTTATTTATATATTTAGGAGACAGAATCTCACTCTGTCACCCAGGCTGGAGTGCAGTGGCATGATCTCGGCTCACTGCAACCTCCACCCCAACCCCAGGTGCAAGCGATTCTTGTGCCCCAGACTCCCTAGTAGCTGGGATTACAGGAGGGCACCACCACCCCTGGTTAATTATTTACATATTTGTAGTAGAGATGGGGTTTTGTCATATTGCCAAGGCTGATCTCAAACTCCTGAGCTAAGGCAATTAGCCTGCCCCAGCCTCCCAAAATGCCAGGATTATAGGCGTGAGCCACCATGCCCAGCTGTATTTGGGAGGCTGAGGCAGGAGACTCACTTGAACCCGGCAGGTGGAGGGTGCAATGAGCCAAGATTGTGCAAGAGGTCTGGAGAGAAGAGAAGGGACAGAAACTGGCCCTTTTGCTCTGTGAACTTCTGTACCATTTGTATTGCAACAAGCATATGCTGCCTTTCTATTGAGTGCAAAGGCCATCAGTAAAGATATTTCTAAAAAATAAGACATCTTAGGTATTGCTAAGTGCCTCTTGTTTGTGGCAGAGACGAGGCTGGAGGCTTCCCTTGTGTCTGTCCCATGCCTCCCCATTCCATCCCACCGCCCTTTCACACAGAGCCTCTTACCTTGGAATAAGCCTTCCCGCCTTTCAGCTCCTGCACAGGGAGGGACACAAGCAGCAAGTTGACTGGGGAATCCCAGGACTTCATGCATCTCCCTCAATCCCCCCAGATCTGAAGGAAGGAGGGCAAGGAGCAGAGCAACTCTCCCCATTTTCCCCTGGGTGTGTGGACATAAGGGAAGGAGCCTACAGCCCAGCCCAACAGCCCAGCCTAGCAGCCCCACAAGCGCCCCCAGCCTCACCTTGCGCACAGACACGCGGAAGACGCAGGGGTCCAGCAGGCCGGTGGCCGGGTTAGCACTCATCTTACACACGAACGTGAACCTCTTTCGCCATCGCACGCAGTTCTCCTGCACCTCCTCCCTGCAGGCCAGAAGTGACAGGTGAGCACAGGCATGCACATCTGAGCCAGGGGACCCCATATGGTTCCAGGGACAGGGAAAGAGCCCTGCCCATTGGGAGTGAGGTGGTGGGGAGCTTCACTTTCACCCTGTGTCACAAAGTAGCTGTGTTTTCACAAGAATGTACTTGTGTAACTGTTGTTAAAAAAATAATAAACACCAGCAAAAACGTAATAAAAATAAGATAAACACAAGGCAGGGGTGAGGGGACCTGGGGCAGTTGTCCCTCCCCAGGAAGCCTGGCAACCTGCAGAGCCTCCCTCTGTACCCAGCGCTGCCCCCGCCATCTTGCTCTGAGACCTTGGGCAGTTCCCTCCACTGCCATTACCTCCTCCAAAGCCAGGCTCTGCCAACCACCTCATGATCCTCACAACAGTCTTAGGCTGGACTACTCAGCCCACTTCATGGATGAAGAGACTGAGGCTAGGCAAGCTGCCCTGCACCTCCCAGCCAGTAGATAGTGGAGCTAGGCCTGAAGCCTGGTTCCTCCTGACTCCAGAGTCCCCTTCTTCACCACTAATAACAAGCGTGGCAATAATAACAACAGCCGACGCCCACACAGCACTTCCCATGTGCCAGGCACTGTTCAAGGAACTTCATAGGAGCCAGTAGACCCTGGAGCTTGCTCCAAGTGCCAGAGAAAGGTGCTCATGCCAAACCCTTCCAACCTCTGTCTGCAGCAGCCACACCATCAGTCCGATCCCCACTTGAAGAAACTGGGAGCCCCAAGGCTAAGACCCTTGCCTGAGGCCCACCACAGGTAAGAGCAGAACGGGGATTAACCCAAGCAGCTGGACTCCGGGTGCAGAGACAGCGACTTGGGGGCCTCAGGTTCACCAACACTAAGCAGAAGGCTCTGGTCTTCCAGCCTTCTGGGGCCTCCTGAGTTGGAGAGCATGATCACGCTGAAAAATTCGGCACCCCTTTACTAGAGAGGTGTTTTGTGCTCTGGGAGTGAGTGGGAGCCGGTGGCAGGGCTCATCCAAGCCCCTCCCAACTGCTGCGGGGGCCTTGGCAGGATCTGGGGGTGGCAGCAGCACGTGGCAGAGCCGAGCTCTGCATCCCCGAGCAGCTCCCCATCCCCACACAGCCTGCCTGGCAGAGCCCATGTTCAGGAATGGGTGGCCAGGAAGAGAGGGGACAGTGTGAGAGACGTTATCTCCAGCTCATCCCACCTAACCACCTAGGGGACAGTAAGGAAGTGGGCTGAGGAGAGTGGGTTAACTGCCAGATCGAAGCCCCAGGGCAGATGGTCTGAGAGGGCTGCAGACAAGCCTCTCCTGAGCATCGGCAGGTTTGCTTTGCATGGCAGCCTTGTTAAGGTGGGCTCTACGCCACCCATTCTACAGCTGAGGGCACTGAAGCTCCAAGATGAAGTCAATCTACCCGCCACTCAAGCTCACATCCCCAGGGACTGGCAAAGCAGGATTTAAACCCAGGACTGTCTGACTTCAGAGTCAGGGCTCTCAGTAGCCACATCAGCTCAGGGGCCTTGAAGCACGGGAAAGCCTGGCAAGGAGAACCCGTGGCATGGTGGGGCCTGCAGTACCCTGCTCTGCCCCTGAGGCACCACCCAGGTCTCTGAGTGCCAAGCGGGTGCTGGCATGAGCCACTGCAGACTGCATTCACTCAGTGATGACTCAGTGTCACCAAGAGAGGGCAGGGAAGGGGTGAGTCAGGAAAGGTGACATTCAAACTCAGGAGAGAATGAGCTTGGGGAGTAGCCAGGTGGAGGAGACAGTTCCAGGAAGAGGGAACAGCATGAATGAGAAGGGAGTCCTGTTTGCTCAGCACAATGAAAGCCCCTAAGCTTCACTTTCTAGAGGAGGCTCCTCCAGGCAACCCCCTCTTGGCTCCACAAGGCTTTAAGGATGTGACCAAGGCTTACTCTGTGCTCCTGCCAAGGCTGTGACAAGGGGCAACAGGGCAGCCAGACCTGGGCCACAGCCGCACACTTGCTGGGGCACATCACCCCTGTCATGGCCACTGTTGTGGGAGCGCTTAGTGAAATGAATCCTGCAAAGCACCTGGCCTGGTGAAGGCTCTGTGATGACACCAGGGACCAAGGGAACTCAGTCACCAGAATGCACAGGGCTTGTTAGGAGGGTGAGTTCCAACAATCCTCTGCAGCCAAGACTGGGGGACAAGCAGAAAAGGTCAGGGATGAAGACAGGGGAGGAAGGGACAGATCTAACCCCCGTAAGCAGGTGCCACAGGAGTGGGGGCCCTGGGCTGGGGGCATTGCCTGAGCCCAGTCATGCTGGCTCCACTTATTCATTCATCCATTCAAACGACTGAGCACCAGTGTGTGCCAGGCCCTGTTCTAGGCACTGGGACCACAGCAGTGACCAGCTTACATTCTGGTGGGAGGAGAAAGAAGACGACCAAATAAACAAGAAAAATACATAGTAGTGGAAAGGAAGAACTAAAACTATATTAACAGATGACTTGATCTTGTACATAGAAAATCCTTAAGGAATCCACTAAAAAACTATTTTATTTTATTTATTTATTTTTTGAGATGGAGTTTCACTCTTATTGCCCAGGTTGGAGTGCAATGGCGCAATCTTGGCTCACTGCAATCTCCGCCTTCCAGGTTCAAGATTCTCCTTCCTCAGCCTCCCGAGTAGCTGGAATTACAAGAGCCCACCACCATGCCCGACTAATTTTGGTATTTTTAGTAGAGATGGGGTTTCACCATGTTGGCCAGGCTGGTCTCAAACTTCTGACCTAAGGTGATCCACCTGCCTTGGCCTCCCAAAGTGCTGAGATTAGAGGCCATGAGCCACCACGCCTGGCCATTATTATTATTATTATTATTATTATTTTTCTGAGACAGAGTCTCACTCTGTCACCCAAGCTGGAGTGCAGTGGCATGATCTTGGCTCACTGCAATCTCCACCTCCTGAGTTCAAGTGATTCTCACGCCTCAGCCTCCTCAGTAGCTGGGATTACAGGCATGCACTACCACATCCGGCTAATTTTTGTGTTTTTAGTAGAGATGAGGTTTTGCCATGTTGGCCAGGCTGGTCTCGAACTCCTGGCATCAAGTGATCCATCTATCATGGCCTCCCAAGGTGCTGGATTACAGGCATGAGCCATCATGCTCAGCTTAATACATGATTACAGGTGTGGTGGCTCATGCCTGTAATCCTAGCACCTTGGGAGGCCAAGGTGGGCATGAATCACTTATTCTGTTTACAAAGGTTTAGAAATAAACCTTCAAGAGAGATCAGCTTGGCCAACATGGTAAAACCCCATCTCTACTAAAAGTAAAAAAATTAGCTAGGCATGGTGGTGTGTGCCTGTAATCCCAGCTACTTGGGAGGCTGAGGCACAAGATGGCACCACTGCACTCCAGCCTGGGCGACAAAGGGAGACTGTCACACACACAAAAAAAGAAAGCTTCACTTTTATGGTGAATTGATTTTTGACAATAGTGCCAAAATAATTCAGGGGGAAAAAGAATAGTCTTCTCAACAAATGTTGCATATCAACATGCAAGAGAATGAAGAGCGTGTGTGTGTGTGTGTGTGTGTGTGTGTGTGTGTGTGTTGGGGGGCTATCTCATGCTATATATAAAAATTATCTGAAAAAGGATCTAAGAGCTAAACTATAAAATGTGAAAAAAAAAGCATATGAGTAAATCTTCATGACTTTGATTAGGCAACTATTTCCTAGATATAATACCAAAAGTACATGTGATAAAAGAAAAACATAAATATACTGAATGTCATCAAAATTTAAAACTTTTAATTGGGCACAGTGGCTCAGACTTGTAATCCCAGCACTTTCGGAGGCCAAGGTGAGAGGATCACTTGAGGTCAAGAGTTTGAGACCAGCCTGGGCAACACAACAAGACCCTATCTCTACAGAAAATTTTCAAATTAGCCAGGCATACTAGTGCATGCCTGGAGTCCCAGCAACTTGGGAAGTTAAGCTTGCAAGAGGATGGCCTGAACCTAGGAGTTCCAGGTTGCAGTGAGCTGTGATTGTGCCACTGCACCCTAGCCTGGGTGACAGAGTGAAACGCTACCTTTAAAAAAAAAAAAAAGGAAAAGAAAAAGAAAAAAAAAAAAAAAAGCTGGGGGCTGGGCGTGGTGGCTCACGCCTGTAATCCAAGCACTTTGGAGGCCAAGGCAGGCGGATCACCTGAGGTTGGGAGTTCAAGACCAGCCTGACCAACATAGTGAAATCCTGTCTTATATATATATATATAAAAAAAAACCCAAGCCAGGCTCGGTGGCTCACACCTGCAAATCCCAGCACTTTGGGAGGCCAAGGCAGGCAGATCATGAGGTCAGGAGATCAAGACCATCCTGGCCAACATTGGTAAACCCTGTCTCTACTAAAATACAAAAAGTTAGCCAGGCATGGCAGTGCGTGCCTGTAGTCCTAGCTACTCGGGAGGCTGAGGCAGGAGAATGAATTGCTTCAACCTGGGAGGCGGAGGTTGCAGTGAGCCAAGATCGCACCACTGTACTCCAGCCTGGTGACAGAGCAAGAATCCATCTAAAAAAGAAAAGAAAAGAAAAAAACCTTTTGTACTCCAAAGGACATCATCAAAAAAGTGAAAATACAAACTATAAAATAAGAAAAACTACTTGGAAATCATATGTATGATGAGGGACTTGTATTTACAATATTTAACAAGCACGTACAACTCAATAAAAAGACAAATAATCCAATTAAAAATGGGCAAAATATCCAAATAGACATTTATCCAAAGAAGATACGTAAGTGTTCAACAAGCACACAAGAAGATGCTCCATGATTAGCTATCAGGGAAATAAAAATCAAAACTAAAATGAGATACTACTTTACACCCACTAGGATGGCTGGAATCAAAGGGGAAGACATAGAGAAACTGGAACCCCTGGAACCCTCATACACTGGTGGTAGGAATGTAAAATGATGCAGCCCCTTTGGAAAACAGTATGGCAATTTCTAAAAAGGTGAAACAGAGTTATGATACGACTCAGCAATTCCACTCCTAGGTATATACCCTGGAAAAATGAAATGTGTACACAAAAACTTGTACACAAATGTACATCACAGAATTATTCATAACCAAAAAGTGAAAGCAACCCAAATGTCCATCAACTGGCAAATGGACAAATAAAATGTGTTTTATGCATACAACGGCGTATCATTCAGCAACAAAGAGAAATGATATTTATATATGCTAACTGGGGATTAACCTTGAAAACATGAAGCTAAATCAAAGCAGCCAGCCAGAAAAAACTATAGAGTTTATGATTTCATTTATATGAAATGTCCAGAAAAGGCAAATCCATTGTGACAGGAACTAGACTGGTGGTTGCCAGGGGATGGGGGATGATACAGTCTGGCTCTGTGTCCTCTCCCAAATCTCATTTCAAATTGTAATCCCCACGTGTCAAGGGAGGGACCTGGTGGGAGGTGAATGGATCATGGGGGTGGTTTCCCACATGCTGTTCTCATGATAGTGAGTGAGTCTTCATGAGATCTGATGGTTTTATAAGGGGCTCCTCCCCCTTTGCTGCTGCTTCTGTCTCCTGCCGCCATGTGAAGAAGGTTCTAGCTCCCTCTTTGCCTTCCGCCACGATTCTAAGTTTCCTGAGGCCTCCGCAGCCATGTGGAACTGTGAGTCAACTAAACCTCTTTCCTTTGGAAATTACCCAGTATTGGGTATTTCTTTACAGCAGTATGAGAACAGACGAACATAGGGACTTGGAGGAAAAAGGAGTAGCTGCTAATGGGTACGGGATTTCCTTCTGGGGTGATGAAAATGTTCTAAAATTGGTTGTGGTGATGGTTGTGCAACTGCAAATATACTAAAAACCGCTTAATTGTTCACTTCAAATGGGTGTGTTGTGTGGTATGTGAATATCTCAATAAAAATATCTCAAATTGAAATATATCTCAAGTATGTAATTTGAGATGTTATTTTTAATTATATCTCAAAAAAAAAAAAAAAAAACCCTTGAGGTAGGTCAGATAAATATAAAAATGGAGAACACCACAGGGAAGGCAAGTGGGGAATGTAGGTAGAGATGAGCTGGGGCTAATTTGGGTGGGGGGTTAGGGATGGCCCTTAGGGCAGTGATATCTGAGCAAGGCTTAGAGGGAAGAGGGGACTGCAACTGAGCAAAGATGGGGGAAGGGTTGGCATGTGGAAAACCAGTGCAGAGGCCAGCAGCTGAAGAGAAGCTAGGGGGAGGTCAGAGGGGATGAGATGGGTGAAGGAGCAGGGGCAGGTCCCACCAGACCTCAAGGGTGTGAGACAACTCTGCATTTGATTCTGACAACGGCTCTGTCTTGCCACCGTGGACTGTTGTTTAGGCAGAGGCTGAAAAGAGCCACAGAGGGGAGTGGAAGGGCAAAGAGAGCAGAGACTTCCCCGGCAGCCAGAGGAGGCCCAAGCTTGAAAGGGGGAAGGCTGGGGAGCAGCCATGGGTCCCCGAACTTCACCTAGAGTTGGAAGCAGCTGCTGGAGGCCTGGGGAGGCAGCTCGGTGCCCTGGGCATGTTGAAACACCCAGTGAAACTGGGATTAGTGTCTGGGAACAAAAGCTGACAGTGAATTGTGGGCTTTCTCCCTTCCCTTTTGAGAGTGCTGTGGGAACGCCAGCCAGAAAGCCTAAGGCCCACTGCGGTTCCAGGGCCACGTGGAGCCCTCCGAGGCTCAGGTAACAGACAGGTTCCCTCCCTCCACAGCAAGGGCTCACAGGATCAGCATTGGGCCTCCCTCTGGTTTCTACAGAGGTCTGAACAATCACCTATTAGCAGCCACCACTCCCACGGGAAGAGGCAAGCAGCCTTGCCCTGGTCCATGGCCAGAGGTCACAGCAAGAGTGAAAAAAAAACACAGCTGAAGTGGCCTCCTCCTGAGGGCCTACTGTGTGCAGCCCAGAACTCTTCAACACTGAAAGGTGACTGCTACCACAGCCCACTTTACAGATGAAGAAAGTGAGGCTCAGAAATGCTGCGTAACTCACCCAAAGTCACAGCAGAACTGGTCTCAACCCCAGCCCCATCTGTGTCCACAGCCTGTGTCACAGCCAGGACACAGCTCCACAGCTGCCTCAGGGCCCACACTGCCTTCCCCTCAGCCCTGGAGCACCTCCAGCGGGAAGCAGCTGGGCACCCCCAGGCAGGTGGCACAAAGTCCCATGCACAGGGTAGGGATCATGAGGGGAGATGAAAGCAGGCTCAGGCTGGGGGTTGGGTGAGGGGTGCTCATGATGAGAGGCGGGAATGAGGATGCCAGGCAGGCAGCCATGAGCCCCAGGTTGGGAGCTGGCCAGGTCAGGATTGAGGACATCTCAAAGAGCCTTGATTCACTCAGAAATCTTTTATTAAGCCCCTACCAGGTGCTAGGCACTGCTGAAGGCTCTGGGGACACAAGCAATAAACAGAGCCCCTGCCTTCAAGGGGCTTATACTCTGGCAGTGGGTAGGAGACAGACAAAACCAGGCAAATGTGTGCTGGCTAGCCTGGAGTGCAATGGAGAAAAGGAACAGAGAAGGAGGCAGACAGTGCCCCGGTGATGGGGGCACCAGGGAATGAGGGCCAGGGAAGGTCTTCATGGGAAGGTGACATCTAAGCTAAGACTGAAGCGAGTGGCCACAGATACCTGGGGAAGAGCAATCCAGGCAGGAGGAACGGCAAGTGTGAAGCCCCTGAGGTGGCAATGTGCCTGTCGTGTGTAAGGAGGAGCCGGGGGCCAGTATGGCTGGGGCACAGATCGGGTGGCAGGAGTGGGACAGGGAGACTGGAGAGGCAACTTTGCCCCCAAACTTACAGAGGGGCTGTATGGCAGGGCAGTCCCCATGGTGTCCATTGGTCACAACAGCAGCAGTCAGGCAAAAATGGGAAGAACTGAGGACTGCTCTGATGGCACCCGGTGGGCAACGCCAGAAGGGAAGGAGGGAAGGGTGGGCAAGCTGTGCTCCCCGGCAGAGAGAGACAGCCCATCAGACCCGCAGGAAGGTAACATGCAGAAGGGGATCTATGTGACCATATTTTAATTACTTAATTTTTTTTTTGAGACAGATTCTTGCACTGTTGCCCAGGCTGGAGTACAATGGCTCACCACAACCTCCGCCTCCTGGGTTCAAGTGATTCTCCTGCCTCAGCCTCCTGAGTAGCTGGGATTACAGGCACGCGCCACCACACCCAGCTAATTTTTGTATTTTTAGTAGAGACACAGTTTCACTATATTGGCCAGGCTGGTCTCGAACTCCTGACCTTGTGATCCACTGGCCTCGGCCTCCCAAAGTGCTGGGATTACAGGTATGAGCCACTGCGCCCAGCCTTTTTTAAAGTGACATATGTAAATGCCCACAAGCAGAGAGAAAATGGGAGATGTCCATATCAAATTGCAAATAAAGGCCGTCACTGGAGGGTCTGGAGACTGGGGTGAGTAAAAAGGGACAGAAAGGATGAGGATGGGGAGCATGGTGCCCCCTTTGTTCTTCTTTTTGAGCAGGAAGTATCTGTTGTATTTCTTAAAGCACACCTGACTGAAGGGAACCCACTCCCCTGGCAGTCCTGGAGACTGCAATGTGGCCTGGGGTGGAAATGCTGCTCTGTAGAATGACCCCACTCCAGCACTGTGATGCCTGGGGGAGGGCCTAGGGTCCTGAGAGCTGAGTGCCACTAGAGCCGGCTGTGACCTCCATGGTCTGCAAGTGCTGAGAGGGCAGGCCTGGGTTGCTGGGTGCTGTGCACAGCAGTACCCAACACAAATCTCCAGTGACCAGAGGCACAACCAGCCCCCGTCTCACAAAGCAAAAAGTGTGGAAAAAACTAAAGCAGCTATGAAGAAAAATTATAAATAAGATGTTTATTAAGAAAACAGGCCAGGCATGGTGACTCATGGCTATAATCCTAGCAGTTTGGGAGGCTAAGACAGGAGACTCCCTTGAGGACGGGGGTTGGAGACCAGCCTGGTCAACACAACAGGACCCTACCTCGATTAAAAAAGAAAGAAAATCACAGGACCGTGCACCCTCCTGAGTGCCCCCCATCCCCAACTTACCCTAATGTGGCCAGGTCTAGGCTACAGAACTGAAATTTTTAAATGACAGAACCAAGGCCCAGAGGAGGAGACTGTTTTTACCCAGAACCCTGGACTCCAGGGTTCCTGGCCAAGCTGCTTATTCACACTGGTGTGAGGGGACAATGGCCAGAAGGCAGGAGAGGAGCTCAGAGCAGGTCTGACCAAAGGTGGGGTAGAGGGGTTATCAGAGTCACTGCCTTCATTTCTGTCCAAGAATTATTTCCATAATGGAAATTTCTTTTTCTTTTTTTTCTTCCTTTTTTCCCCTCTTTTCCTTTTTTTGTCTTTATTTTTTGTTGTTGTTTTTTTTTCTGTTTACTTTTCTTTTTTTATTTATTTTTTGTTTCTTTTTTTTAAATTTTTAAAATTTTTTCCATAATTTAAATTTAAATTGAAAATGAGAAAAGGGTATTATGGGTTAGGAAGGCTGCTTATAAGCAAAAGGGATGTGAACCCCCAGCTACGTGGTTCAAACCCTGGGCCCTCCCAAGGCACCAAGTGGAATTACCCCATGCAGTACGTGAGACCTGCTGGCAGGGCTGGCCGCCCGCCTGGGAAGAAACAGTGATGAGCAGACCTCCTGGGCCTGGGGTTGCAGGGCGTGCTCCCCCAGCTCCCCGCTGCCAGGAACAGGTAATTACAGAGACTGGGTTTCATTTTTAGCTTGAAGATATACAATTAAATGTGTAAATCTCAGTGAGGCGGGGCAAGCCCTGCACCCACCACAGCCACTGTGGCCATCTCAGCAGTGGAGTTTGGCTATTTCTGGGCTGTCCTGAAACAGCAGAGCACCCCAGCAGGCTGGTGTCCTTGGCCCAGCAGAACTCCCCAGGAGCTCTCCTGGCCCTGGGAAGGCTGCCCAGTGACCTGACCACCCTCTGACCCACCCCAGGAAGCCACGCTGGGTGGTGTGGGGAGACACAGGGACCTGTGTCCCAAATCGGACCAGGACCTCCACAATGTATCCACGAGGACTGACTACGGTGCTGGATCAGGGTGCGGGACACAACGTGAGCAACCTCTTGGTTGAGAGGGAGAGATAGCCATCACACAAGAAATGACTGCAGTCACCGCCAGTCTCCCAGGAACTCGAAGGGGCTACGAGAGCAGTGAACAGAGCAGGCCCTGACCTATTCTGGAGGCAGGAGGGCGAGAAGCCTCCCTAGACAGGGAGTCAGAGCTGGGACCTCAGGCAGAGGTCAGCTGGGTGAAGACCTGGGGAGAAGGAGGTCCCAGGCAGTGGGAACAGCACAGGGAAGACCCAGAGGAGGGAGGTGGCTCCCAGGAAGAGACTCCCTGGAAGGCCAAGGGGAGGATGAGGCTGGTGAGAAGCCGCTAAGTGACTCGGAGAACCCATCTCAGCGAGCCTCAACTTCCTCATCTGTAAAAGGACGACCTGCCCATCACCCGGGGCTGCTGAGGTGACTGTGGTCCCACAGCACCTCTCTCCACTGCTCAACAGAGGGAAGATGCAGAGAATTCCCACCACTGTGGTCCTGAGGTCAGTTCACGGCCACATCCCCAGCACCTGGCCCCAGCGTGGTCCAGCGTCACTGCCCAGTAGGTGCAACAAGAAGATCCCAGAGCCTTGGCAACTCCAGGTCTCCATCACCAGGGTGACAGGTTAGTGCCATAGTGCCGTGGGCGCCACCTCCTGGCCTCAGGCTGCTAGGCCCACAGGATCCCTACAGATAGGGGTCAAATGGGCCCATCAGGGCCTCTCCTCAGAGTCAGAGCAAAAGTGCATGCCTGGCTGGCAACCCTCACAGGAGCAGAAGTCAGGAAGAGGGAATCTGGGTATTAGAGGGGCAGCCCAGCCTGTGACAGGGCTCCAGTGTGATCCCCACTCTCAATAGTTCGTCTTCCCAGCTCCAGTACGCAGAGACACAAGTCTAACCTCCACTGCGTGCCCAACACAAAGCCCTGGTGGGGCAGGTGCTCAAA
Source organism: Plecturocebus donacophilus (assembly GCA_004027715.1). Taxonomy (NCBI): domain Eukaryota; kingdom Metazoa; phylum Chordata; class Mammalia; order Primates; family Pitheciidae; genus Plecturocebus; species Plecturocebus donacophilus. Next base: position 23,861 of record PVKP010007262.1, on the reverse strand, counting down.
CTTAGGAGCAAAGAGACAGGGGCGAGATCCAGCAGGACGGGCTTCTCGGATAAAAATATCCACTGGCTCATGACAAACGAAGATTCCCAGTGAGCCCTGCCAGAACCACAGACTCCGCGGGACAGGGTTGCTCTTCATGAGGGGCTGTCCTGTGCAGAACCACAGACTCCGCGGGACAGGGTTGCTCTTCGTGAGGGGCTGTCCTGTGCAGAACCACAGACTCCGCGGGACAGGGTTGCTCTTCGTGAGGGGCTGTCCTGTGCAGAACCACAGACTCCGTGGGACAAGGTTGCTTTTTGTGAGGGGCTGTCCTGTGCAGAACCACAGACTCCACGGGACAGGGTTGCTCTTTGTGAGGGGCTGTCCTGTGCACAGTGGGATGTTTAGCAGCATCCTGCCAGCAGCACAGCCCCAAGTGTGACAACCAAAAATGTCTACAGAGATAGCCAAATCAACCCCAGTTGAGAGCCACTGCTGCAGGCCTTAAAAGGACATTTTCAACAAGCTCCCAGGTGATTTTGATGCAGGGAGCTGGGCACCCAGCTAAGAGACAGTAGCGCTGTGATAGGCGTGTGCAACTCCAGGTTCCAGCTGTGCTCCAGGGTTCCTGAGAGTGCTAGTCCCCCAGAGCAGAGCCCCATCACTTAAGACCATCACTTATGTCCCTCCCCTGCCATCTGCCTGCCCCTCCCTCAGCCACACTCACTCCCACCCTGCCCACTCTCCCAGCCCTTGGCCTGGTTCCTGGAGGAGTGAGCAACAAAGTAATGCAATCAGAGTTCCCGGCTGATGAAACCCAGCCCAGGCCGGAGCAAGAGTCTAATAAGGAAACAATTTAAATCGACAACATCTGCCTTGTGCTTCCCTGAAGAGGATACAGCCGCCTGGGAGGGGCCTGCCCCGGGGACCAGCCAAGGCACCCATCCAGGGGCCAAAGAGCCAACGTGGCAGCACAGCAGCATCTGGCTTCTGCCAGGGGTTCATGGGGAGCAGCTCACAGTCCTAGCATGGCCAGCGCCTCCTCCTGCAAAGAGGCAGCAAGAAGTTTCCAGAAGCCAAGCCACTGGAGGACTCAGATCAGCCACCCAGCATCCCCAAAACACTCTTTGCTCCCCTGCCAAAGACAGCCCTATCAGTGGTGGCCCGGGGATTGGTGGGTGGACTGGGATGGAGGCTGGCATCACAAGTGACCCAAACAAGCACAGAGTGGATAGCCCACTGGGGCTTCAGAAACTCCAAGATGGAAAAGAGGCAGGGCATGGGGGCAGGGTAGAAGGAATCAGGTCACTCAGGCTTGCTGGGAAACTGTCAGGATTGGGTGAAAGGATTCTGAAGTCAGACACATCTAGGTCTGAATCCTGCCACTCACCAGTCAAGCAGCAACCTTGAGACTGATCTTCAAAAAACCCCATACAAGCTGGGTATGGTGGTGTGCACCTGTAATCTCAGCTACTCAAGAGACTGAGGCTAAAGGACTGCTTGAGCCTGGGAGTTCAAGACCAGCTTAGGCAACATAGCAAAACTCTATCTCAAAAAAAAACAGCCCAAGCAGGCAGATGTGGGCATCCCTGTTTTACAAGCACAGGCAAGTGGCTGCCCTGCTCTGCTCTCTGTAACCAGAGTCAGGTTGTGCAGATGGCTTGAGCTACCGCCCAGGCAAACGCCCTGTGAATGCCATTCTCAAGTGATACAAATGATCACTGTCTCTTGCTCTTACAGCCCAAGAGGGAACAGGCCATTGAAGGGACCCAAAGTAAACTACTGGCTTTAACCAAGAATCCCACACACCTGGGCAAAGATGCCCCTGGCACCCAGTATTGCCCAGCCTGGTTCCTGTCTCCCAGGCACCCTCCTGTGTTCCAAGTGATTCTCAAATATCACCTTTCTGCTTCTACTTCACAGATCAGGAAACAGACACTCAGGGAGATCAGGCACTTGCTGCAGGTCACACGGGAGGTGAGGGGTGGTCTGTACTCCCAGGCCCCCCTTCAGGAACCCACCCCACCTTCTGATCTTACAGAATCCCTAGGGAATCTGCTAGGGCAGTGCAGCCATTCTCCTGAGATTGTGGCATGAGTATCTGTCACGCTAGCAACCTTGGACCCTGTGCTGTATGGGCTGACCCTTCACCTCGAGTCTCAATTCCAGGGAAGAGGATTTGAGACCAGGCCTATGCCAAGGTAGGGAGGGTCACTGGGTCAAAGTTTGGGGCCAGTGGGGTGTAGCTCTGAGCCAAATCCGTCAAGACCTGCTGGTGTCGGGGACCAAGTCAGGGCAATCCAGGAGGGAGTAGAAAAATGCCCCCCAGCAGGCCCTGCAGGGGGGCGTTAAAATGAGTCCCCCATTTCCTGAACACTTCTGCATGTCAGGCACTTAGCCAAGCACTCTCCCTGACCTCAAGAATCTACAGCCCAGCCTTAGGAGACGGGTGCTATCAGCCCATTACCCCATCACAGCCAAGGAAACAGAGGCCCAAAGGAGGGAAGTCACCTGCCCAAGGTCTCCTGACCAGGAGAAAGCTGTGACCTAAAGCTACCACTGTCTGACCCCAGAGCTGCAAGCTGGGCTCCCATGCCAGGGTTGGGCCCAAGACCCCAGCAGTTCAAAGCAAGAAGACACAGTGGGTGTCAGGCTGGGCTGTGCTAGCAGATTCCCCCCCAACCAACCCAGGACCCTTGCCCACAGAAAACACAGAGCTTCAAGGCTGGCCAGGCTCCCAGCAGGCTTGCCCGGCTCCCAGCAGGCTTGCCCACAAGGCATGGAGAAGCAGAAACTGGGGCTCATGGCCACACTCTGGCACCCACTGGACATGACCTCTCTGGGCCTCAGTTGTGGCTCTGTGCCTGTCTTACAGAGTTGCTATAGGACCTGGCACAATGGACACCCATGCTGAATGGAAGCAGGGACTAGACCTCCAGAAGTAACACTGAGAGGCACCTTGAGTTCCCCTCAGAGGCAGATGGTCCAGCAGGAAGCTGGGCAGGCAAAGCCCCTGACCCAGTCCCTCAACCTCTTCTCCACCCTAGGACCATGCATCAGTATATTTCCCCAAGTCTTTTTTTTTTTTTTTTTTTGAGGTATGGGGTCTATGTTTCCTGGGCTCCCATGATTCTCCTGCCTCAGCCTCCTGAGCAGCTGAGATTACAGGCGTGAGCCACTACACCTGTGGCTTCCTTAGATCTTAAACCTGGCTGGAACACCCTGGTTGGGACATCCCAGGGAAGGGGACCAGCAGGTGGCCTAGTCATGTCTGAGCCAGTCCTGGCTGACTCATGCCTGGGTGGTGGTTGATTCATCCAAGGAGGAAGGGGAGAGGATGAACGGATCTCTATCCCCAGGGATTGGCTCCTCGAATGACTAGACTCAAGTCACGGGCTGCCTCTGTCCTCTCTACCCATACCCTCCATCCCAGCCCATCCCAAGGGCACCCCCTACACACTGCAGGCTTCCTCTTCTAGGCCTGGGTTTTAGGTTCCTGTGGGAACCTCCCAGACGGCAGAGGTCCTGGAGGAAGGGTCTCTGTTTCCCTCATTGCTGCTTCCCCTGTCCCAAGGATGGCACCGGGCACACAGTAAGTCAGTAAGTAACTAATCACTAAATAAGCGCCCTTCACACCCCTGCTCCCGTAAGGGCTGCCCCTGAGCCTTCTTGTGCCACCTTCATGGAAGGATAGGGCCTCATTCTCTGCAGAGTCCAAGGGGCCAGGGGTCACTGCCATTGCTGGCTCTGCTACCCAGCTGTTCCTACTGATCCATACAGTATACCCTAAGGCTTCCTGGACTTCTGAGGTGACCAGGAGATAATCATGAATTGCTCCACCAAAGTCACTTTTCCTCCCAGCCCTGCACAGACTCAGACCTGTTTTTCCAGCCATCTTCATTGGTTCCCCAAGATTCCAACCACCATGGGCTAAGTATCAGGCTGGAGCGTGAGGGCCTGACTCACTGGTCTCTACCTCCTTCCCAGACATCTGATTCCCTGAAGACTCACAGAGCGATCCTGGACCAATCTTTGCCTCTATCATTCAGATTCCACATACATTTACTGAGCACTTACTAACATCAGGCCTGCGTTGGACACTGAGGACACATCCCAAGAGCCTAGCCTCAGTCTTGCCTGTATCCAAGATGGGTGTGGCCAACATAAAAAAACCCTTAGGGGCTGCTGCATCCCAATGTCAGGCTTTCTCCTGGCATTTGGGCAGAGCACAGTCAGTCAAAGGCCCCTTCACAAAGACAGGGTTCAGGGGAGAGCAGGTGGAGTGGCAATTCCCCCTCATCCCACTATGCTCAGCACTCCTCTGAGAGATGAATGTGCCTAACAGTCTCCCTGGCTCTGGGCCCCAGGCAGGGACAGTTGTCTTGGCCAAGGCAGTGGCCTGATTCTAATTACAAATGTTTGCTGAATAGGTGAACCACAGGAAGAGAAAAGAGAAACAATTACAGGCACAGAGGTAGAAACAGGAACCCTTCCTTTCTGCTCTCACCCTGCTGCCAGGCTTTGCTGGGCCTGTACGCCATGCCAGGGGCTATGATGGGCACATAACAGGCATTAACCCATTTCACCCAAGCATCAAGGAGCTTATTAACCCGTTTCACAGATGAGGAAAGCAAAGTTCACAGAGATCTAGTCCTTTGGCAGCCTCGGGAGCTGCCCTCCCCCTGAACTGCCAAGCCCCACAGCCCAGCAGGCCCTGCTGGGGTTTGCAAGAGGCGGGAAGAAAATCTCCAGCCAGAGAAGTCTGTTTGCAGCTTCCAGGATGAGTTAGTGCCTTATAAACAAGAGTGATGCTTATCAGGCCAGAACCCTTGGGGCTGCATCACCAGAAAGACCCAGGAAACACCTGAGGACTTCCTTCAGGCTTCCAGATACCCAAAAAGGTGCCTCATTTTTGTCTCAGACATCCACCCAGCACCACCCAAAAGTGTGGGGCATCTCGAGGCTTGTTTCTGGCACAGAGATGTGCAGAACTGGCAGATTCTCAGAGAGAACATACCCACGAAACCAGCTCCCAAGAAGCATATTACAAGCCCCCGGAAGTTCCTTCCAGACATGACTGCCCTCAACAAAGACAGCACTGCCCTGACTTGTATTAGAAAGGTTTTTAAACTTTGTATAAATGGCATTATA
>PVKP010007262.1:0-18631 GCA_004027715.1 Plecturocebus donacophilus | reverse complement strand
TGGTCAGGCTGGTCTTGAACTCCTGACTTCAAATGATCCGCCCGCCTCAGCCTCCCAAAGTGCTGGGATTACGGGCATGAGCCACGGCGCCCAGCCACATCATACACCCTTGTCTTTGGCTTTCTTTGCTCAAAGTTGTTTGTGAGACTGGTTCCTGCTGAGTGGCAGCAGCTTGTTCATCCTCAGCACTGGACGGTATGCCTTAGGTTTTGTTTGGAATAATTCCATGATGACAGGTGGAAAGCCACCCTTCTCAGCTGACAGTCACCTGCCCTTCTGCAACCTGCAGCCCCAGGCGATCAACCCCATGGCTGCCCCTGGTGGTTCTAAACTACAAATGTGACTCTGATTCACACTCTTCCACGGCTCTCACCCCTCCGGGTACAGTCCAAACCCCTCCCCTCAACCCCTCCTGACTCCAAGCTCCCTCCCAGGCCAGTGGCCCCTCTTTCCTGCTCAGCGAGCTCACTCTTGCCATGCCTCTGTCCCAGGCTGCTCTTCTCCCACCGCCACCTGCTAATCCTACTCATGCCCCATAACCGAGCCCAGCATCCCCTCCTCAGGGCCCATGGCCATAGCACTGATGGGATTTGCGCACCTCCCCTCACTGGAGGGCCCTGCAGGGGTAGGGGCCACATTTCCCGGGCCCAGCCTGAGCTCCACACCCAGAAGGTACCCAGGAAATTGTCTGGAGGACTCCTAGGGGGAGCAGGGAGCCACAGGTATGCTGCCCCAGGTCTGCAGAGTCTGCTCAGAGAGGAAGTGGTGAGAGGTAAGAGGCCCTCACACCCAGACTTCCGCCCTCCCTGAGCACTAGACAGCCACCTCCTCCCTGGGCAGGGTTAGTCTGTCCTTAGCTGCCACGTGCCTGGCCCTGTGCTGAGTAGGTAGCCCTCCTGCTCCCTGTGAGTAGCCCTGTTTGAAGGAGGACAAGGCTGAGGCTTAGAGGACAAGGCCTTTAGCCACAGTCACAGGGCAATCAAGCAACTGCCAAGGTCCAATTGCCATGCCTGGAGCAGGCCCCAGCCCCCTCCTCCTTCCCACTCTGCCTGCTATGAGCATCCCTACCCCGTGCAGAGGGGCCCACCCCACCCACACCATCGATGCCTCCAGCTGCCTCTCAATTGCAGCCTCTGAGCCCGTGGAGGCACCCAGCTGTGTAGTATGCGAGTGAGGGCTGCTCCTGACACAGACTGACACCTCGGGCCTGAAAAGGGAATGGGGTGGGGGGCGGGTCCAGCAGCTGGCAGCAGCCACAATAAGGTCCCGCACTCACACTGGTTCAGAGCCAGGGGACAAAAGCCAGGAGAGAAAAGCCCCAGCACCAGGGCAGTGCCAACCCACAGCAGGAAGCCCCAAGACCAAGATGCAATGATGCAAGAAGGACTACTCTTGCCCAAGAAGGGCCCAGAGTCTGGGGAATGAGCTAGAGATGTGGACAGAGACTGCAGCGCCCTGAGATGAGGGCCCACAGAGAATGTAGAAGGCCAAAAGAGGCCAAGGAAGGCTTCCTGGAGGAGGTGGCTCTTAGGCTGAGAAGAAATTCAACAAGCAGAGAAGTGGGGGAAGGGAACTTGAGGAAGAGGCAACTGCAGGAACAAAGGCACAGAAACCAGAAGGGCAAGGAGCAGTGGCAGCCTACGGGAGGCCAGTCTGAGGCCTGAGGCCAGGAGTGGCAGGGGCTTCCCATATACCTAGGGGCTGCTGTCTCTCTCACCCACACCCCTGCCCACCTGCAGCCTGATAGCCAGTGCCCTCTGCCTCCATGGGTAGCTGTCTTCTGCCTGCCAGAGCGGGTCCCAGAGCCTAAGCAAAAGCACCCCAACCCAGCCTGGGCCCACCCAGCAGGAATGTTCCAACTCGTACTGGCTCACAGTCAAGCATCCCCCTGTGGGGCAAGTTCAAGCCAACAAGGGACAAGAGAACACACAGACCTCCCTGGGGACCCTGAACTCAGACACCTGATGTGCTCCTCACCCGCTCCCACCCCTGCCCCAAGTGGAAAGTGCCCTCTCCCAGCAGCACTTCATCAGTCCATGCAGGGACATTGGCCCTGCCACACCTCAGCCTGGGCACAGGACAGACTGTGGCACATGCAGTGTGTGCACCGTATGCCAGGAGCCGCGCTGGATGTCTGACAGACATTATCTCACCGCGTCCTCCGGGAACACCAGGAGTCAGGCACCGGCAGCCCTGCTTCTTAGGGACGGTCACTGAGGCTCAGAGGCCAAGTCCCTTGCCAAAGGTCACAGAAGCAGGATGAGAAGGTCTCCTGCAGGCCTGGAGGTAGGGAGGCAGCAAGGCACAATAAGCAGGCAGAAAGGCCTCTGTCAGAGCTCTTCCTCCCAGCCACTCAAACCAGCTGGCTAGAGGGACAGAGGGCCAGGCAGGGGTGGTGCGGGAAGCTTCAGGCCTGCATGAGAGAGCTCTTCCAAGCCCTGGGTGCCAAAAGAGGCTCAGAGCAAAGATCCAGGGTTTGCAACCACAGCCCTATGCAGACACAGAAGCCAGCCACAGGTTGGGGGACTTTAGGCCTTACTGAGCCACAGAGAGCAGTCTGATCTCATAGCGGGTGGCTAATAGGTCCCAGGTCATATCTGGAGCCCTGGGGCAGGTATGGTTTCCCCACAATCCAAAGCACTTGCCGAGGAGGTGGATAATAAAGAGCAATACCCTCTCCCTACCCTATATTAGTTCTGGGTCTCTTTCTAATCAAATCTGATGTCTCTCCCCTGCTTAAACCTTCCTGGGGCTCTCTGGTAAGATAAGGATACATCTAAACTGGTTGTGCTGCAAATATTACTGCCTGTCCCCAGTAGCAAGCGAGTAACTGCAGGGTCACTGCATACCTGTCACCACACATGGAGTCCCTTGACTCCTGACTCCTTAGCAGACATGCCAGCAGCCATCCCAGGGCACAAGTAGGGCCTCTCAAACGCAAGTCAGGACTCCCAGGTACTGAACAAGCAAGGTTCAAAGGCACTCAGGGCCCTCCAGCCATGCCTGGACAAGCAGGGCCCTCAGGCACATGATGTGGTTGCTGCTAAGAGCCCCTGGCCAGAGCAGCTCCCGGAACGGAGCCTGAAGCCAAGAACAGGACTCAGGGAATAGCCTGGCTCCACAGAGCCAGATCATCTCAGGTCAGGGCTGCTGCCAGGCTGGTGGGTAGGCAGCAGGGACTGCCAAGGTGGCACCTGCCAACAGTGTCGCCAGCTGGCAGCAAAGGCTAGCTCCAAGGAGCAGACACCAAGGCCAGGCACAGGCAGGGCAGCTTCAGGCTTCCCCGCAGCCACCAGCAGCATAGTCTGACCTCACAGGAACCAGAAGATGGCCTGGTGCCACAGCCTCGCTGCCCGGGCTGGCCTCTGAGGCCACCCAGCCCTGCCCACTTCTGCCAGCAGGCCTTCTCTCCACAGGCCACTCTGCCTCCTTGTGCCCCAGCCTGTACATGGAAGGCCTTCTGCTGGCACTCAGGGGCCCAGGCTGGCCTAAGGCAGCACACATCAGGAGCCCAAGGCATGCCGCGGGGTCAGGGAAACTCGAGTGGACAGCCCATACCGAGAGACAGCTGCAAAGCCCCTTGAGCCAAACACTGCCATGCACCACTGTCGCCAGTTCTTCCAACTTAAAACAAATGGGAAGTCTAGATTTCCATGCAATCATAAACCACTGGCGCACTGCAGGGGTCGACAAACCCTGGCTACATTTTGCCACTGTGCCCCCATCCATCTCCTGGCACTAAGTACTGGGCATGATGCCAGCCCTGCAGTTGAGGAAGCCCACCTGCCCACTCTGCCTGCCAGCCCTCTCTCCAATCTGCCTACTCCTCTGCCTGCTACTGCCAGGCCAGCAGTACTGGCCAGCCAGCTCCCACTGTCCCTCCCTGGGTGCAGGTCAGGCCCCTCTACCTTTTCTACCTGGCGACCAGGCTGCACGGACGGCTCTGCTGCCCCTGGGCAGGACTCCTGAGACCAGGAACACACCAGCATGGCCACCTATTACCTTAACTTACTCCATCCCCTCCTCCACCCTCCCTGTACCCCAGCTCCTTGCCTGACCCTAGGAACAAGTGAATGCTGGATAGGGGCCTCTATGCCAAAGGCTTGTCCCGACCTCCTCCCTATCCAATTCCTCTCAGCCTTCAAGGCTCCCAAGAAGGGTCACTTCTTCCAGGAAGCTCTCCCTATCTCAGTGATATGCCCCGAGAGGACAAAGACCATGCCCAGCCTGAGGTAAGTGCTCGATCCACATCTGTCAAATAAATGGACAGACACCTGGACAGAAATGCCTCCCCAGCTGGCCTGCCAGGGTCCAATGGGACGCAGAAGGACACACCCTAGATCTGCCTGGCTCTGAAGCTTCCATGATGCCCACCAGGCTCACTGCCTCCACCTAGCTGGGAGCTAAATGGAAACGGGGTTATCTAATCATAATCACCTCCAGAAGCCCAGGACAAAGCAGGTGTTCGGGGAAAGTGGAACAGGCGCACGTGCCTACCAGCCTCTCCCTCCCCAGTGTGCTCTGCCTACAGAGTGCCTGCTCTGTGAAGGAAAGTGGGTGCTCTGCCAATCTAAGAATCCCACCGAACATTCACAGCCCCTACTGCACTCAGCCCCGAGGGACAGAATTCTGTGTCCACCTCCACCCTGCCCTCCTAGAGCTCCACACTGTGCCTGCAAGCAGGCCTCCCCCAGCAGTAGATTCAAGCAGCATTCCACAGCCTTTTCCCAGAAGGGCAGGCGAGGGACCAGGGGGGTGGAGGCTCTGGCCACATGTGTGTGGAGTGTGAGCAAAGACCAGGCCAGGCGGGCCTCCCCAGGGACTGGGCCTGGTGTGGGGCCTCCAGCTGCAGCACCGACCTGGCCAAGGCCTTCTTCACACTCAGAGAACCCCACTTGTGCCTCCGGGCCACCAGCCCAGCCATGCCATGGAAGGCGGTCAGCACCTTTGCAGTGAGCAGCCACAGCTCACCAAAGGCTGCCCATATCAAAAGCCCACTGAGGATTCAAGCCTACCAAAGAAGAAAGGCCAGAGGAGGGGCCTCCAAGTCACAGCTGTCTGCTTCTTGGACAGTCTGGCACCCAAGTATAGAGCACAAGGGGACCCCAGAAAGACCCCTTCTCACTTCTGGCCCAGCCTGCCTCCTTCATACAAAGAGAGTTACTAAGACACAAGGGACACAGGTCAGGGCCAGACCCAAGTCCACTCAGCTATGCCATCAGCTCCTCTTGTGAAGTGGCCCCAGCAAGTCACTTATCTGCCTCAGACCTCGGTTTCCCCATCTGTTGGCTGAGAAAATGCTCTCTGCCCTCATCTCCTCCAGAAAAGACTTGCTATGAGGTAAGTCGGCACTTCCCTGGCACCACCAGCCACATGCAAGGGGCAGGCCACAGGACTGGTGCCAGCTGCGAGCACAGACCTCTTGGGTGTTTGGGATTCTTCCTGCCCAAGGGTTGCCTTGGATAGGGTGGCATCTCCCCGACTCGCCAGACTTGGCTGGGACCTCTGCCTCCCTCCTGGGACCCCTGGGAAAGCCTCCCAGATGCTATGTGGATACGTATGCCTGGAAGGCCTCCAGGCAGAGACCTTGACAAATGCTCACCATGCCCCAGTGCCAGTTCAGGCCTGGCCCTAAATCTACAGCAGTGACTTCAGCCCCACCCCCACCTTATGATCCTGGAGACCCTTTTCCTTGGAGCTCATGAAACCTAGCATGGTGCCTCCTAACTACCCAGCTCTGGACTTTCCTGCACTACCCAGTCCATGGAAAGAAACCTTTCTCAGAGGTCTGGGCTGCCACATGGGTCTGCAGCTGCTTCCAACTGCCATCAAGGCAAGACAGGGCCTTAGAGCTGAACCTGCACAAATTCAAATCCCATCTCCTAGCTAAGCAGCATAGACCCAGTCACTTCAGCTATCCTGACCCCAGCTTCCTCAACTGTAAGTGGGGTAGGTGGCTGCAGGGCCTCAAATGATCATGTATTTGAAGGGCTAGACAAGCCCCGAGCATACAGAATGCGTACAATCAAGGGTGGTTTATAGAACGATAAAACGTTAATTTCCCAATTGTCATTTACCACCAGGGTAAATTTATCACCATTTACTACCCTGGCATGTGGCTTCACCTCTCTGGCTTCGGTGCCTCTCTGGATGGCTGAGAGGATTCATGGAAATACCATTTGCAAAACACTCAGCACTGTGGCTAGCACAGAGTGTACCCGCTCAGAGCACAGCAGCGTGATGATCGCTGCTCTCAAGGAGGCCTCGGGATGAGGCTGAGCAACAGCCCGATGCACCACCTGCTCTACCTGCTCAAATTGGGTCAGGAGAGCTGTGTACCCAGCTGTTGCCAAGGCACCCAGCACACAGGGAAACACTCCAGCCAGGAGGGCTAGTGCTGCAGGGGTGGGGCCTTGGGCCTGCTTCACTGACACTGCCCATGCTGCCACCACCAGGTTTCTGGGCCACGGTCCAGGATCTAACCAGGTCCAGTTCCCCCAGACCCTACCCCAACTTGGAAACAATGGGGCCTTCATTGTCTAGAGGGGCAGACTGTGAAGCAGGGTTCCCAGGCTGCAGAGGCAGGGTGCGTGGGGTAAGCGTGGAGGGAGTAGGAACCCAGGAACCCCTATCTATTGGGCAAAAACACAGCAAAAGCCAAAGTAGCTCGAAACTGGCCTCAGGTTCCAATGTCACTGCCTGCTGTCTCCAACCACACTTGCCCAGCAGTAAACAAGTGCCCAATGGCCACTAACTGCCCAGCAGCAAACAGGTGGCTACACCTGCCCAGCTTTGCGGGGGCTCAATGTCAGTTCCTCCCTCCTCAGCCCCACTCAGGGTGCTGGCAGGACAGGGCTGGGAAAGGCTTTGGGCTCAGCTGAATTTAGGAAATTTGAGGGCCTTTGCCAGGAGGAATGAAGGAAAAACAGAGTTCCAGACCTGTGAACTAAAACCTGAAACTTTCCAGACTTTCCCTGATGGGGAAGCAGGTTTAGGGCAATGGAAAGGCCAACAGATAGGGTGACAGTGGCTCCAGGGTCTGGAGACCATGCAAAGCCTCAGCCTGGAGCTCAAGATTTATATTCCTCAATGGGATCCAAGACCCTGTCCCCACTCCCAGCTCACACATAGGTCCCCTGCCAACTGGATCTGGTGCCCCCAAGACCTGGAAAGGGCTGGGCCCCTCCACCCACAGAAACCATAACTGCTGCAGCAGTTTGCCTGGGCCAGACATAACACACAGATTCTCTCTACTCTAGAGGTGGGTATGACATTCCCATTTACAGAAGAGGAAAGTTCAGAGGCACAAAAGGGCAGTGGTTAAAAGCACAATCCGAGTTTGAATTCAGGCTCCACTGAATCAACTCAGGCAAATAATTCCCTCTAGGAGCCTGTTTCCACCTCTGTAAAATGGGGATAATAATCCTATGTGGCCCCCTCTTCCACTCCTGCTCCATGACACAGTCCAGGGGTTAAGTGAGAGGTGCTAGTAAAACAGGGAGTACAGCACCAGTCATTGCTGGTTCTTGCAATCAGAGAGGTTAGGTAACTTGCCCAATGTCTCCCAGCCAGTGAGTGAGTAGCCAACCCCAGGGCCTAGCTCTGAGCACAGCCGTCTCTCTGAAACCTCAGGCCGCTGTATGGGTGGCCTCAGGATCACAGGCTTCCCAGGCAACCAAGGAGGGCAGCCACCTCCACCACAAGGGGCAGCCCTTGTCCAAATTCCTCAGATAAGCAGTTCCCAGCAGAACGGGGAGCCAATGTTCAGAAAAGGCACCCTACCCGGTCCACAATGGAGATTCCTAAACCTGACTTAGGCTGTGCAGTTCCCCTGCCTTCCCTTCCTCCGAGCGTAGCATTTGACCTCTGGATTCATCCAACAGGTCCTCAAACTGGCCAAGTTCAGTTAACAACGGACTCCTTCGAGGTCCCTGGCAAGCCACTGACTTCCTCTTTCTGGGCCTCAGTTTTTCCACCTATAACACACACAATGGGCTCTCAGAACAGTGAGGCAGCTCTGGCTAACAGGGCCCACAAGGAGGCCCAAGGAGCAAAGAGCAGATCAGATAGGGAAGCAGCATGTCCCAGGCACTGGGCCAGGCCCTGCTTGTATTGTATTTTATTTCATTTCAATTTTTTAAAAATAGAGACAGGGGCCAGGCACAGTGGCTCACACTTGTCAACCCAGAACTTTGGAAGGTTGAGGTGGGTGGATCATTTGAGGTCAGGAGTTCAAGGCCAGCTTGGCCAACATGGTGAAACACCATCTGTATTAAAAACACAAACAAATTAGCCAGTTGTGGTGGCATGCACCTGTAATCTCAGCTACTTAGGAGGCTGAGACAGAAGGATCGTTTGAACCCAAGAAGTGGAGATTGCAGTGAGCTAAGATCATGCCACTGTACTCCAGCCTGGACAACAGAGTGAGACTCCATCTCAAAATAAAATAAAATAAAATAAAAATAAAAACACAAAAATTAGCTGGGCATGGTGGTGGCCGCCTGTAGTCCCAGCTACTCCAAAGGCTGAGACATGAGAATTGCTTGAACCTGGGAGGTGGAGGTTGCAGTGAGCCAAGATGGCGTCACTGCAGTACAACCTGGACAACAGAGTAAAACTGTGTCCTCCCAAAAAAGAAAAAAAAAAAAAATAGAGATGGGAATCTCCTTATGTTGTCCAGGCTGGTTTTGATCTCCTGGCCTCAAGTGAGTCTTCCATGTTGACCTCCCAAACTGCTGGGATTATAGGCGTAAGCCATGGTGTCCGGCCTGCCCTGAGTTCTAGCTGCTGCAGCTTCTCTACCTGTATTAGGCCCACTTTCCAGAAGAGATGGCCCAGAAAGTAACAGAGTCAAGAGTCACAACCCCATCTGTAGGACTCCAAGGCTCTTCTGAGACAGGCCAGGACGATGTGACCCCAGGGGGGCCCAGTTAGCAAGGGACAGCCTGGGAACTCAGTTGCATTCAGCAATAAGCTGGGCAGCTGGACCTGCCAGGATGAGGATGAACAACACAAAACCAAACTCAACGGAGCCTCTTTCAGAGAAGGCAGCAGCCTCCTAGACAAGGTCATTTGCAATGCAAAGCAGCCCAGCTCCAGCCAGAGGAGGACAGTCACTCGGAGGGGGCTGGGTAGGCCAAAATCCAGCCACCTCCCTCCAGCCAGACCAGGGAATGCCAGCCATCGGGCCTACCCAGGCGCCTGGGGGTGCCGAGGAACCCGTGGCTGGCCTGGACTCTAAATCATATGACAGGCCAGTTCGGGTGCAAGGTGGCCTAGAACACCCCTCCCCTGCACACCCACTTAGGGTACAAATCCCTGACAGGTTCTACCTGCAAGTCTGCAGAATGGGCCTATCGCAAACAGCACGCAGGGCCCCAAGAAGGAGCTGAAAGACTAGACCCCCGGGTATCTGGCTGGCGGCTGCATGGCACCCTGCCAACTTCCTCAGGCCCAGTCCTGCCTTGTGCAACCTGCCCCAGGCATACATAATCCCCCGGACCCTCCCCACCCCGGCCCCAAAGGGCCCTTCCACACTTGCCAAGTGGCTAGATCTCGCTCATCACCCCCGCCCCCGCCCCCCTTGCAGGCGCGACCGCCCCAGCTCCTACCTTGACGACAAGCTGACAAAATCCCCTCCATCCAGCAGCCGGACCTTGCAGAAGAGGACCCCGTTCACGAAAGGGACCGCAGTCAGCTCCTCCAGGGTGAAAGTGGTTTGGAATTTGAATTTCTTCTTCTTCATCAAGAAAGCCATGAGCGAGTTCCCTGAGTCTGAAGCCCCGACGGCCAAAAAAGGTGGGGAAGGACCAGATTTCTTTCTGTACACCACACCCCCTCCTCAAAACACCAGAGCCGGATCCCGCCCAGATGGTGGCAGAGGCGGAGGAGATCGGAGTCCCGGGTCCCAGGTCTGAGCGACCGACCAGTCCAGTTCGTGGGCCGGCGGGCTTCACCCTCGGGGAGCCGGGGCTCGGAGGGGTTCGGAGCGGCCGGGGACCTCACCGGCATGTAAACAGCGGGGCTTGGCCCAGGAGGCAGAGGCGGGGGTGCCGGGCTGCGGGCAAGCGGCCGCGCTAGCGGGCAGCATCCCGAGCCGCGATCCCCTGGGAGCTCACGCCGCGCGGCCCGGCGCGACGGACGGACCGGTGAGACTGAGAGCGGCTGCCGGGCGGGCCGGTAAGGCAGAGGGCGGAGGACGGCCCCGCCCCCGCCCCGCTGGCGGCCGGGGGAGGCGCCCTTGCAGCTCACGCCCCCGCACCTGGGTGCTGGGAGGCCAGGGTAGGTGAGGACCGGGAAGGCTGGGCACCCCCACGGGGTGGCCGGGAGCTCGGGGGCCTCTCCGGGTGGCGCGTCGGGGTCGCTGCGGGCCTGGAACGTCCGGACGCGGGCCTCCTCCGGGCAGGCACTGGGCTGGCCCCGGGCAGAGGGGGTGCCGCCTCCTCCTTGGTCCTAGGACCCGCGCTGCGGGCCCCGGCGAAGCTGAGGCGCCGTTCGGCCCGGCCGGTGGCGCCCGCCTCGCCCAGCACCCCACTAGCAGCAGCGCCGCCCCCTGCGCCCCTAACGCTGCAGCCTGAGCCCGACACTGCGCGGCGCGGCTCGGAGAATGCCTGGGCCCGGTGCGGCCGCCAGCCGAGCCGCCGCCAAGCGCGGCAGGGGCGGGGCGCCGGCAGTTCAGCCCGCCCGCGATTGGGCTGCCAAGCGAAGCGGGCGCGCGGCACGATTGGTGGGCGGTGGCGTGGGGCGGAACTCGCGGGAGGCAGAGCGGCTCGAGGCTCTCGGATTGGCGCGCCGCGCGGCCGGGCCGGCCTCCTCGGGCAGGCGGAGCTGAGGGAAGGGAGAGGGGCCCTGGGAAGGCAGTGGGAGGTCGCGGGGCTGGCGGGGCCGGGAGAGCGCCAGCAGAAGAAAAGAAGAAACAATGACGAGAGGAAACAATCTGTGGCTGCAACGGCCTTCCAGGGTCCCGCCAGTCTTGAGTTCGTAGAACCGTAAAGCAGGCCCCGAAGGTAGCGAGTCTCCTTTCTCAGAAAGCTGGCGCCCAGAGAGAGCCCCTGGCGGGTCGCTCGCTCTCCCCGAATCTCTAGTGCCCCGCAGCAGTGAGCAGAGAAGCGTCTGGAAGGCTTCGCCGAGGAGGTGGCTCTGGCGCAGTCCATCACGCAGCCTTGTGACCCTGCTTGTAACGTTCCAAGTTGTTATCTAAGCCTTCTGTTGTCCTTTAATTCCTTGCCCAGCGTGGCTGGTCTCACTGACTACGTTAGCTGATCTGAGGGCAGAGCCCACCTACAAAGCCTGGTATCTCCCAGGCCCCTCGGCATATTGTGGTTCATTCATCCAGTCCCCAGATGTTTAGGGGCAGTCTCCGCTGAGCCAGGCTGGGACTTAGTGAGGAACCCGGTGGGCTTGCCCTTTCCAAATGCTCCAAGCTCAAGACCAGGTGGAGAAGCAGACAGGGCCACAGGCAGCGACAAATCTATGGGTAAGAGTTGTAACGGGACATACAGGGAACCAGGGGAGCTCAGAGGAGGCACCTGACACGGGTTGGGGCGCAGACTCAGAAGGCTTCTCGAACAAAGGGACCCAAGCCATCCATAGGATTCATGCCCTGAGTCACGGCAGAGGGAGCTGCCAGAGGCCTGGTGGCTGGAGAGCATGGTGCTCGCAGAAAGTTTCCGGCACCTATGCTTGGCTGTACTGTGGCAGTTTGAGAAAGGGGCAAGAGATAGGGCTGGAAAGGCCAGATCTCCCAGAGTCTTGTAGACTGAAAGGAGGAAACCACGGACACACGTTGAGATAGAGAGTGACCTGGTCAGATTTGGTTTTTTTTGTTTTGTTTTTTTTTTTAGACAAATTTTCACTCTGTTTGCCCAGGCTGGAGTGCAATGGTGCAATGTCGGCTCACTGCAACTTCTGCCTCCTGGGTTCAAGCAATTCTCCTGCCTCAGCCTCCTGAGTAGCTGAGATTACAGATGCTCACCGCCACACCCAGCTAATTTTGTGTTTGTAGTGGAAACAGGGTTTCACCATGTTGGCCAGGCTAGTCTCAAACTCCTGACCTCAGGTGATCCACCCACCTCAGCTTCCTGAAGGCATGAGCCACCAGGCAAAGCCCAGATTTGCTTTTTGTCCTAAGAAGCTTGCTCTGACTGCAGGCAGTGTGAAGGGGACACACGGGGAAATGGGTGGATGAAGAATTTGTTTTGGTGATGCAGGCAGGAGATGATGACAGTGGGACCTCAGCAGGAGGATAAGTCTGAGGCATTTGAGAGACAGGTTTGACTGGACTTAAGGATGAGTTAGGTCTGGACATATGGTGACCGAGGACTCTGATTTCTTCCGGCTTCCTAACTGTAAGATGGTGGCGATCCATACTTCTCTCCAGTTTGTCCCATAATTTAGATCACAGAATTAACCAAATTAAAGAAAAGGGTTAACAGCAGCTTCCAGTGCAACTGTCTTCCCTTTGGCAAATAGGGAAGTTGAGGCCTAGAGGATTTAAAGTACTCACCTGGGGTCTTGCCCCTGAAGCACAGGCTGAGAGTGCACACAATGAGGTGTGCTCCCCTCACTAATCCTGGCTGAGCCTGCTCCACAAAGGCAGAGCCTGTGGCTACCTGACCCCAGGAGGGGACTTCAGAGTGGAGAGCAAGCCAAGGACATCCTAGTGCCTGGCTGACTCCTCAGCTATGACCCTGAGTAACCCTGGGCTACCCAACGGGAAGCAGGTATTTATCTGGGGTATTTATCTCTCTCCAGCGTGTGGCTTCGGAACCCAGGAATTTCCCTTCCCTCATTTCCTTGATGGTGCCTGGGGAAGGGAGAAAGTATGGTGCCAGGACAGCATGCTAGATTCAGGTGGGACAAGCCTGAGTTAGAATCCTGGCTCTGCTACGTGGTAGCAGTGTGGCCTTGGTTCAGGTCGCTAAATTGGAAAGGGGTTCGGTATGGTATGGCTGGGACCACTTGGAACAGATCTGAGTTCAAAATCCAGCTGCTTTCCCATTGACCACCAGTGCTACACAAACTTTGGATGTACATTTGCATGCATAGAAAGGAATCTTGAAGAATACCGTCAACTCCCATCTCTGCCAGATTCTTCACCTGTAAAATGGGAATCAGAATTTCCACCTTTCCCGAATGTTGTGAGGACTTCAAGAGGCTGTGCCTGTGAAAGGAGCAGGGAGCTCCACACCTCCCCAGCCCCCTAAATTCCCAAGCATGGCCTGTCCTACCTCCCTGAGGCCCTGACCAGATGCATAAGGAACCCAGTACCAAATAAGATAATTTTAGACAAGTGGTCTGGAGAAGGAAACCTAGGGAAATGTCAGAGAATGATTGGATTGGGAGTCCTGATTCAGATGGGGTGGTCAAGGAAGGCTCCTATGAGGTGTTATCTTAGCCAAGACCTAAGTAATAAGGCAGACCCAGGTACAGGAATCTCTGGTGACAGAGGCATGAGCTGGCGTGTTTAGAAGACTGTGTGACTGGAATAAAGTAAGTAGAGGAGACAGAGAGTGGTGGGGTAGACAGGGGCTTGCACACATGGGGCCTAAGAGGTGTGTTTTGTTTTGTTTTGAGACTAAGTCTCTATTGCCCAGGCTGGAGTGCAGTGGTACAATCTCAGCTCACTGCAACCTGTAGCAGGTATTTAGAGTTTATTGTAAGCCCCAGGGGACACCACTGGAGCATGTGAGCAGGCAGAAGAATGACAAGATGCAGATTAATGTTTTGGTTTTTTTTTTTTGAGACTAAGTTTCCATCTTGTTGCCCAGGCTGGAGTGCAATGACGCCATCTTGGCTCACTGCAACCTCTGCCTCCCGGGTTCAAGCCATTCTCCTGCCTCAGCCTCCCAAGTAGCTGAGATTACAGGCATGTACCACCATGCCTGGCTAATTTTTTGTATTTAATAGAGACAGGGTTTCACCATTCTCGAACTCCTGACCTCAGATGGTCCACTCACCTCAGCCTCTCAAAGTGTTGGGATTACACGCAGGAGCCACCACGCCTGGCCAAATTAACTTATTATTATTATTTTTTTTGAGATATAGTCTTGCTCAGGCTGGAGTGCAGTGGCGCTATCTCAGCTCACTGCAACCTCCACCTCCCAGGTCATGGGTCAAGCAATTCTCCTGCCTCTGCCTCCCGAGTAGCTGGGAGTACAGGAATCTGCCACCATGCCCAGCTAATTTTTGTATTTGTAGTAGAGATGGGGTTTCACCATGTTGGCCAGGCTGGTCTTGACCTCCTGACCTCATGATCCGCCCGCCTTAGCCTCCCAAAGTGCTAGTATTACAGGCGTAAGCCACCTAGCCTGGCCCAAATTAACATTTTTAAACCCTCCTTCTGGGTGCTGAGAATGAATTGATTGGAAGGGGGCAAGAACAGAAGCAGGCAGACAGTGAGGAGGCAATTGCAGCTATCCCAGTGGGAGACTGACCAGGGCAACCAGGGTGGAGACAGAGTGATGGCAAGAGAAAGGGAAGCGCTAACAGCACTTGCTGAACAATGGTAATAATTATGCAAAGTCATGGTCAAGGCCAAAGAACCCAGGAAGGAGGTACAGCCTTTTGAATATCCCCAGTTATTTTGATTTTGATTGAATGTCAAATGGTTCTTGGAGTCTGGAGGTAAGGGAGTCTAAGCACCAGCTTAGGTGTGGGGAAGGAGTAGAGAGAAATAAAGGAGTTTCATGTGACTGCAGCCTCCAGAATACAATCACACCTGGAGAAAGAGGGAGGGCCCTAGAGAATCCTTATCCTTATCTGGCCCTGGACAAAGCTTGTGATACTTACTGTTTACTTAGCTCTGTCTCCCTTTAGATTGTGAGCTTCACAGGGTCAGATGCCTCTCCCGTAGAGTCCCCATGTCCAGTTCTGGGCCTGCCACGTGATCGATGCCCCAAAATTGGTGGTCAAAGGGATTACAGGTGGCTCACACCTGTAATCCCAGCACTTTGGGAGGCCAAGGCAGGTGGATCACTTGAGGTCAGGAGTTTGAACAGCCTGGCCAACATAGTGAAACCACTACTAAAAAAATAAATAAATAAATACAGGCTGGGCCTGGTGGCTCCCGCCTATAATCCCAACACTTTAGGAGGCCAAAGTGGGCGGATCACTTGAGGTCATCAGTTCAATACCAACTTGGCCAACATGGTGAAACCACATCTCTACTAAAAATACAAAAATTAGCAGGGCGTGGTGGTGAACTATTGTAATCCCAGGTACCTGGGAGGCTGAGGCAGAATGGCTTGAACCCAGGAGGCAGAGGTTGCAGTGAGCCAAGATCATGCCACTGCACTCCAGCCTAGGCAACAGAGTAAGACTCTGTCTCAAAAAAAAAAAAAAAAAAAAAAAAAGAATATTCTTGGGTATTGTTTGATTTTTATAAAGTGAATTAGTTTCATAATTTAACAATATATAATTATAACAATATTATAAACAAAACGCTTTTTCTATCATTCTCTGGATAAAATCCAAGGTTCTTAGCCTGGCATTCAGGACCCTCTGGAAGCAACTGCTCAGCCCCTCCCTGCCTGCCTCCTTTGGGCTCCTGCAGCCCTGATGCCTGAAGGTCCCGGGCTCACCCCACTGCCCACCTGGTGATACCTACTCAATGTCTAGCTTTAGCTCCAGCATCCCCTCCCACCATATCCCTCCAACAGGTGCACTGCCCACTCCCTGTTCTGTGTGCTCATGTTACCAAAAATCTATATGCAGAGAAAATGAGGGCTTAGCCTTCTGTCTTCTGTCTGCACCATAGCCAGTACATATTTAGCTCTCACTGGAAGGAAGGGAGGGAGGGAGGGCAGGAGGGAAAAAGGGAAAGAAGGAGAGAAAGAAAGGAGAAACTGAGGTAGGGAGAGAGAATATCACTTGCCCAAGTCACTTTGAGGGCAGCCACCCAGCTGGCCTGCTCTCCTGGGCACCTGACACCCAGCATAGTGCCTGCTTCACGCTGCTTGACAGCCATGCCATGTCAAGCCGTCTCCTCAGTCCTGCTTGCCAAGGGCAGTCAGTGCTGATTCACTGGTGACTGGCCTCCAATTATTTACAGAACTGGAATGGCAGGCAAGCCATTGAAGCGGCTGACCAAGGGCATATTGATTTGTGCTGGGCTCCTTGCTAATATCTGAGCCAGTCACACGAAAAGATAAAGGCCACAGAGAACTCGCCCACAGCAGTCTGTCCTGATTAAGCCTCCCACAGTCAAATCCACAAGTCTCCCCATTGATCAGCCGACTCTGCCCTTTCCAACCCAAGCCTGACCATCACTCACAGGGTAGTCATGGTTCAGAACACGAGATCTGGAGTCAGGTGGCCCTAGGTTACGGTCTAGGGATTACTGAGTCAAGAGTATTTGCATATTTACTGTTGAGAGATGTCGCCAAACTGCCTTCCAAAGAGATTACACACATTTACATTCCCACCAACAGTATAAGAAAGCGGCTGTTCCCACACTTTCTCCATCTTCACCAATCTGTTTGACCAAAAGAGGGAAAAAAAATCTATCCTACAATGCTTACATTTCTTTCATGATCATGTTTTCACATTTTTTGGTGATTTGAATTTCTTCTATAAATTGCCTGTCCACATCTTTTGTCTATTTGTAAATTGGGGAAATAATCTTTTTGTTATTTATTTGTAGTGGCTTGTTACATAGTATAGACCTCAACCTCATATATGTTAAAGTATTGCTTCCACTTAATTATCTTTTTTTTTTTTTGAGTTAGAGTTTTTCTCTTACCCAGGCTGTAGTACAGTGGTATGATCTCATTGCAGCCTCTGCCTCCTGGGTTCAAGGGATTCTCCTGCTTCAGCCTCCCGAGTAGCACCTGCCACCACTCCTGGCTAGTTTCTGTAGTTTCGGTAGAGACGGGGTTTCACCATGTTGGCCAGGCTGGTCTCGAACTCCTGGTCTTAAGTGATCCACCCACTTCGGCCTCCTGAAGTGCTAGGATTACAGACATAAGCCACCATGCCTGGTTGCTTCCACTTAATTATGTTTAGTCTTTGTTTGTTTATTATTTTATTTTTTAGACACAGGGTCTTACTCTGTCACCCAGGCTGGAGTCCAGTGGTACAATCATAGCTCACTGTAACCTTGAACTTCTGTGCTCAAGCAATCTACCTGCCTCAGCCTCCTGAGTGGCTATGACCACAGTGTATGCCACCACATCTAGCTAATTTTTTATTTTTTGTAGAGATAGTGTCTCATTATGTTACCCAGGCTGGTCTCGAACTCCTGACCGCCAGTGATCCTCCCACCTCAGCCTCCCAAAGTTCTGGGATTACAGGTGTAAGCCACCTTGCCCAGACTCTAGACTTTGTTTATGGTGTCTTTTCGCCCTATAGAAGCCTCTTATGAAGCCCAAGCTAAGAGAGAGGAGTCAATCTACTTCAGTGGAAAGAATTCTAGATTGAGAATCAGGAGAAGGACCTATCCACCCCCATGAGCTAGACCAGCACTGTCGAAAGAACTTTCTGCAGTGATAGAAATATACCTTATCTGCACTCTCCAATTTGATAACTAGTAGCTGCCTGTGGCTGTTGAGTGCTTGAAATGTGCCTGGTGTGACTGAGAAACTGAATTCTAAATTTCATTTAATTTGAATTTTAAATTCAAGTAGCCACACATGGCCAGTGACTGCTGGGCAGTGCAGGTGTAGATGGCCTACATTTCTGAGCAAGCTGCAATACCTAGTTGTCGTTAGGGGCTGAAGAGTCCCTGTGTGGCTTGGGTCAGGCACTCCATCTCCCTGGGCTTCAGTTTCCCCATTTGTTCAGTGAGGCTCACAACAGCCCCTGCCTCCTGAGGTTCTTGGTCAGATTTGGTTTGTGGGTTGTGTGTGAAGGTCCAGGCCCCAAACTTGACCCAACACTGCAACATCAGGCCAGATTCCCAGGTGGAAACAAGAGAGTATGTTGGCCCCATTTATATTGTGTACAGAGACCCCCTGGGTGGCTTTCTCCAGAGCTACCCCCTTTCAGCTTGGAGGCCAGCTTTCCCTTTCGAATCCAGTTCCAGTGGGCCTTCAGCCTGGGACTCCATACTGTTGACAGGGCAAGGTCCAAACTCTCCAGCCTGTGTTCCTGGCCTCTGAGAACTGGCCCTACCCTGGCATTATTGTTCCTACAACCTGCAGGTCAGCCCAGCAGCCTCCCCAGCCTCACCCTGTGTCTGCTTCCTACCCCAGCCTTCCAAGGTGTGCTGAGCCACTTCATTCACTCACTTCATTCATTCATTTTTTATTCACAGATGTTTATCCAACCATCGGCTCTGGGACTGGGGCTACAATGAGGGGCACACAGATGTGGCCCAAATGATGACTGTTGTGGTACACCTAGTTAGGGTGATGGGGGCTGGGGTTCAGGGAGCAGTGGGAACACAGAGAAGGTCTGCCTGGGGTGGGTGGTCAGGGCCAGCTTCCCTAAGGAAGTAACTTGTAAGCCCAAGCCTGACGAGTGGATAGAAGCAGCCAGGAGAGAGGGGAGCCGCTGGATGGGACTCCAAGTCAGCCTGCACAGAAGACAGAGGATCCTATGATCTGCAGAGGCATAAGCAAAGCTGGAAATGAAAACAGGCCCAATCCCACTAGGGGGCCTTAAGGCCAGGTGAGGGGGCTCGAGCCTGTAA
>PVKP010007261.1:0-78211 GCA_004027715.1 Plecturocebus donacophilus | reverse complement strand
ACCTGCGTGGCTCCCTTGCTGGGAATCTCCCAGTCCGTGGGCATCAAATATTCGTCTGCTTTTGTGGCTTCCACTCGCTCTCTGCGCCCTCACCGCGAGCCACAATCCCGAGCTGCTGCTACGCGGCCATTTTGGATCTCTCTCCGCCCGGTGATGAAGTTTTTCTGTTTCTTAGTTTTCCTTTGGTGGACACCGGTTCCCCTCAGAGCCAGACCTTCCCGGGTTCGCTGCGCCCGCTGTGAAACTCTCAGTCCTCAGCGCTTCCAATTGCTGTTTTCCTTGTGGGGATGGGACCAGCCGAGCCCGTCCATCCCGCACACTCCGCACTGGGAAGCGCCACGCTGGGTTCCGGCAAAAGAGCCGCGCCGGCCAAAAGAGTCGCGCCGGCAACCCGCGTGGCTTCTCCGCCGGGAATCTCCCGGTCTGTGGGCAACAAAAACTCGTCGGAAAGTGCGGCGTCCACTCGTTCTCTGCGCTTTCACTGGGAGCTACTTTCCTGAGCTATTGCTAGTCAGCCATCTTGGATCTCTCCCTAAACGCAGGTGTTCTTTAAAACCTGCATGCTTGTCCCTCCTCTCCGTTTTCCGCCCTTGGTCCCGGGAGACCTCGATCACAGTGATGGCTTGAATTCTCAGGCTAGCAACCCGTAGAATCACGAGCAAACACACCTCCTTCCACCTTCTGCATGTAGCTTATCTCCACACCACGGAACTTGTCTCCAGAGTGGGTCCCCACTGAGCCATGCCTTTTGACACACACAGCCCTGTGCTGCGCCCTCTCCGGGATTTCTGCCCGCCCTACGCCTCTCTTTCGGTCAATGTGGTGCAGTGTGATTGATGCCGTCTGCCTTCCAGGACTGGGTTAGAAGATGTCTCTCAGATTCCACACAGGTCTCTTAGAAGATCCGTCCCCGGGAAAGCCAGGCCATGTGGGACCGCTGACCACCTTAGGACCACCAGGCTCGGAGGAGTCCAAGTCACCCACATGGAGTGGCTGCGTGGGGAGCGTGGGAGGTGCAGCCGACCCCTGCCTGGCTCCACGTCCAGGCCCAGGGCCCAGACCAGAGACAGAGCAGAGCCATCTGGGGCATCAACCCAGCAGTTGTCAGAAGATTCCAGACACATCTGCAATTTGTCACCAACCACACAAAAACTGTGAGGAGATCCACCCAGTGAGGGCAGTGGGAGAGCTATGAGAAAGAAGCTTAAGTGGTTTCTGGAGGCCCCTGGGTTTTGGGTGGGATTCCACAGGGCAGCAGCTCCTGGCCCTCTCCCCTGCGGAGCCCCCACAGCGGCCCACCCTTGTGTTCCCTCCGCCCCTGCCTTAAGTAAGCCCTCAGGGTCTCTGGCCCGAGCCCCGGAAACAACTTCCTGTCTTCCGTTCATTGATGTCTTCCACTTTTATTCCAAGATAAAAACAGCAGTTATCTTAAACAAACACAGATGTGATCTTTCCATTACTTTAAAATAATATATATATTTTTTGAATAAGATGCAGTAGTAAAGAGTCATGAAAAATAAACCAGAGAAAATGTGTTGCAGTAGGGAAGGAAGAAATCTTTGGGTCGGTCTGCATGTCGTCCTGGGCATCCCCACCCTCAGGGGTCCCCAGGGGCTGCACAGAATCACCAGGACTTCGGTGGGCATTGCTGGATCAGTAGGCAGACCGCAGAGCAGCGTCTATGGTGGAAGACACGTGTGACTCCCAAGGAAGCCCGTATACAAAAAGCGTCTGTGCCAAGATACAGCCCTCACTCTGGGTTTGGGCAGAATACAATCAATGTCATGAGACCCGTGAACAACATGGGACAGGGGCTCCCGTTCGAATGCAAATGTTTCCCTAGTCCTTATATTCTAAACAGCATAATACGTTCGCTAATCATATTAACGGAAAAACAAAACCATGACTGGAGGAGGATAATCACAATAAAAAGTAAGAAAAAATTGGGAAACATACTAGAAGTCAGAGCTGTGTCTCCACTAGATAGCAATGAGGACACTGTTGACAGAGGGAGAAAATGGTGACAATCCCCAAAATAATGAGACCAAGCCAGAGCTGGTGACAGGCAAAACATGGGAAGTAAAAATCTTCAAATGCTTCTCATTTTTTAATGCACATCATGATTATTTTGCTTATGTTTGGGGTGTAAAGTTGACAGAAGGACAAACTATAATATATGTACAAAAATACACATATACTCATATGCCCACACTGTATAATGGATATATTTGCTAGTTGTCAGTTTTTGTTCTATATTTCTATTCAGTCACTAATAATCTTTGAGCACCTGTGTCAAAAGAAGGCTAAGTGGAGAGTTACGATAATAGGATGGAATCAAATGAAGGTGGGAATCTGACAGACTCCTCCAGGCTGTGTGCGCCAAACCTCCCTAGATACTTAACATGAAGAATTGCTTAAAAAAACTGAGGCAATGCCATTCAGGACATAGGCATGGACAAAGACTTCATGACTAAAACGCCAAAAGCAATGGCAACAAAAGCCAAAATTGACAAATGGGATCTAATTAAACTGAAGAGCTTCTGCACAGCAAAAGAAACTATCATCAGAGTGAACAGGCAACCTACAGAATGGGAGAACATTTTTGCAATCTATCCATCTGACAAAGGGCTAATATCCAGAATCTACAAGGAACTTAAAGAAATTTACAAGAAAAAACCAAACCACCCCATGAAAAAGTAGGCGAAGGATATGAATAGATATTTCTCAAAAGAAGACATTTATGGAGCCAACAAACATATGAAAAAAGCTCATCATCACTGCTCATTAGAGAAATGCAAATCAAAACCACAGTAAGATACCATCTCACACCAGTTACAATGGTGATCATTAAAAAGTCAGGAGACAACAGATGCTGGAGAGGATGCGGAGAAATAGGAACACTTTTACACTGTTGGTGGGAGTGTGAATTAGTTCAACCATTGTGGAAGACAGTGTGGCGATTCCTCAAGGATCTAGAACTAGAAATACCATTTGATCCAGCAGTGGCATTACTGGGTATATACTCAAAGGATTATAAATAATTCTACTATAAAGACTCCTGCACACATATGTTTACTGCAGCACTGTTCACAATAGCAAAGACTTGGAACCAACCCAAATGTCCATCAATGTTAGATTGGATAAAGACACATATATACCATGGAATACTATGCAGCCATAAAAAGGGATGAGTTTAAGTCTTTTGTAGGGACATGAATGAAGCTGAAAACCATCATTCTCAGCAAACTGACACAGGAACAGAAAACCGAGCCCTGCATGTTCTTACTCATAAGTGGGAGTTGAACAATGAGAACACATGGACACAGGGAGGAGAACATCACACAGCAGGGCCTGCTGGGGAGTTGGGGGCTAGGGGAGGGATAGCATTAGGAGAAATACCTAACGTAGATGATGGGTTGATGGGTGCAGCAAACCACCATGGCATGTGTATACCTATGTAACAAACCTGCACTTTCTACACATGTATTCCAGAACTTAAAGTATAATAAAAATATGTATATAAAGATCAAAAAAATTTTCTTTCAAGCATAAGTTCATTAATTGATAAAATAACGGAGATAATCATATCCTAATTGAAGTTCTAATTGAAGATAATAAGCAAATAAATCGTGCATAAACTCTGATATTAATGATTCCTCCAATATTATTATGTGGCTATAAATAAGGTTGAGAGAGATATCAAAATCAGTGATTCCAGAAATTCCCAACGAAACTCTACTCAGATATCCCATAGCCATAAAATCAATTACAAGGATGCCTCTTATAAACATAGAAGGGTTATAACTGTGCTTATGCCTTATGCTGCCATTCAAAATATTTGAAGACTCCTCAAATTTAAAAATTGACAACAAAACAACAAATTTTGTTAAGAATAGTCCCTTGGATACTACCAATCAATAAAAAAAATCATTTCAGTGATGTTTCTTGGATTTTTTTAGTGAAACTTGAATTGCGATGACAAAAGGAATTTTAAAAATCTAAATTTAACAATTATCAATCAGGTCCCATTTCCTCCCTCCCAAAATAAACCACCACAAGAAAACACCAAGTGCATTCTACTTTCTCGACAATAATTTTATCAAGTTTGGAATGCTGACATTTTCATAATGAGAGATAAATAGAATAAGACACCATCTCGTAGGAGAACGCTGGCAGAATTAAAACCTCACTGTATAAATAACAGTGCACTAGGGCACGGGTTGCTTCCAGTTTTCTTGCCATCATATTCATTAGGTTAAATATTCAACCACGTGGTTAAAACAAACATCTGAAGGTGCAGAATATCTCTAGCTACTGGTTGCGTTTTCATTTATCCTGAAATCTTATGCTAACTCTGAATCACAGCTTCACGCTAACAGGACATTTTCACATACATTTTCAAAGGTGTGAAAATATGTTTGACCTGGCCAAATAAAATAAAAAAAAAAAATGGGGTGAGAGAACAACCTGCTTGCAAATTTGGTAGGAACAAGTAACACTTGCAATAACATATTGCTTTAAAAATTACAAAGTGCTTTTACCTACATAAATAGGCACTTAACAATTCATGCTTATAATAAATAAATAGTAATCTATGAAAAATGTAGTATAAGGTAAAAACTCATAAATACCTCATCTTATTTGGGAGTCATTACCCAAAAGTAATTAAGGGAAATTAAAAATTCAGTTTTTGTGTAATGAAGATATTAAAAATTTATCTCAGTGCAGACTACTGGATTAAGTATTTGAATTCTAAAACAAGTTTTAAGAGTTAAATGATCATTTTTCCATGCTGTAAGAAAAAACTCATCTTAAAAACCGCAGTAGGAGAGGCGTGGCATACCTTTTAGGCACATGCCTGACATACGTTTGAAGGAACATTCCTGAGTTAAGAGCAGCCCAGGTTTAACCTCAGTTTCCTACTTATTCTTCCCTTGCTAGAGACAAGCGTTAACATCATAATTAGCATTAATACAAGACACAATAATATAAATTTTATAGTGTTAGAAATACTTGAGTATACAAAATTATATATATGCATTTTATAATTCTAGATTATTATTTCAAATGTCCAAACTAAAATACATTACCTTTTATACATACTGACTGTAATTTTTTTTAAAATCATAGCTATCTTTGGTAACTTACAAGGAAATTTGGTTTGCTGAAATATGACTGAGAGAAGAAATATGTATGTGTGCAGGTGAGGGTGTGTGTCTAAGAGAATAAAGGAGACTTAGATGATTAAAAATACCTAATATTCACAAATGAGGGGAATGAAGATCAGCCTGAGGAGATTTGCCCCGCTCACGAGGAGATCTGGGTTAGGACGCAGTTGTTCGCGCCCCATGATAAGAGAGTTTTCGTCTAGATCGCCGGCATGCCTCCGTCAAGCACGGTTGTGTGAATCATCAGATGAGGCAGACTGGCCGTTTCCTAGGAGGAATGGCTGCCGGCTCCTGGGAGGAATGGCTGCCGGTTCCTGTGCTTCTACGTTCAAGCCCCGGGGGGGAGTGGCCTCTGCCCTTGCCAACCGGACCCAGGGCAAATCCCCAGCAGCCGGGTACCCCCACAGCTGCGGATGCACCTCACTGCCTGCACCCCGCTTTCTCCTGTCGCGTGCCGCTCGTGAACGGCGCAGTGTGATGGCTGTGACTTAGCCTGTTTCAGAATGGCACTGACCTCTCTGCTTGTCTCGTCTTTGCACTACCTTAGGCTTCCCGGTAAGGCTTTCGTTATTATTTTTAAAAATGGCCGTAAAGTCGATACAGGGCTTGTTCTCCCTCTCATCCTCCGGCCCTGAAGGCGGCTCTTCACACGGGTACCCTGAGGGCTGGGTGTGAAGCGAGGGGGAGTCGCGCCCTTGTAGAAATCAAGCCGCTGGTGGAACTTAAACGAGAGAAGCTAAACATCTATAATTAAAGTAAGTCTTCAGGCACTGCCTGGTCCTAAGAGGCGGTCTGTAAATTACAAGACGGTCAATCCCATGCTACCCTCTCCGCACTGTGATGTGAACGCGCGCATCGCACACGCCGGCGTGTATCACCCTCAGCTCAGAACCGTGGAATGCCCCCAGCCGCCCGGCTCTGCGCGGGCCTCGGCCGCTGTTTCCATCCCGGGGCGCGGGCCTCGGCCGCTGTTTCCATCCCGGGGCGCGGGCCGCGGCCGGTGTTTCCATCCCGGAGCGCGGGCCGCGGCCGGTGTTTCCATCCCGGGGCGCGGGCCTCGGCCGCTGTTTTCATCCCGGGGCGCGGGCCTCGGCCGCTGTTTCCATCCCGGAGCGCGGGCCGCGGCCGGTGTTTCCATCCCGGGGCGCGGGCCTCGGCCGCTGTTTCCATCCCGGGGCGCGGGCCTCGGCCGCTGTTTCCATCCCGGGGCGCGGGCCTCGGCCGCTGTTTTCATCCCGGAGCGCGGGCCGCGGCCGCTGTTTTCATCCGGGGATCCTGCCCACGCCCCCACGTCCGTTCCCAGCCAGCCCGGGTGTTAGGCCCGCAGCAGCCACCAGGTGGCGACGGCGACCCCCGCGAGCCCCGCGCCGCGGACCCGGCGCTCAGAGCCGCGGCCTGGCTGCGCTGGAGTCAGGGCCGGGCCTCGAGCCCGCGGATCAGCTGCTGGGCGGGAGTTTCACCATGCACCTCTTCCACACATCGTTCCGTGTTAGACATCACTGTGCCGGTACGTCGTTTAAACTCAATCTCCTGGAATCAGATGGGAGAGGAAAACCTTTTCTAACGACAGTTTCCCTGGCGGTGTCCGCACGTTCTGTCTCCCAGGCTTTCGGGAATTCTCCATCGTGAGTGCAGCCCTCGGCCCCCACTTGGCCGCTGGAGTCAGGAGCGGAGGTGGTCGTCTGTGAGCCCAGTTCCTTCCTGCTCTGTCCCCGATTCCTTCGCCCCATGAGACCACCGGGAAGGAAGGGACTGATGTCAGGGAAGCCGTCGTGCACCTGCACCCTGACCAGGACACTCCTGGGACCCTGAGCCTGGGCGGCGGCCTCATCCGGCGGCGAGCACGTGGACCTGCTTACAGGCCCCTGAGATCCACCCTCCCACGTGACCAGCAATGCCTTGGGTCCACCGCCTGGTCTCCCGCCCGCTTTACGAGTGTGGGCACCAGCTCCAGACTGTCTGACTTGAGCCTGAGCGCCGCCTCTTCTTGCATCTGCCATCTTGGACGATGCACTTGACCTTTCTGTGCCTCGGTTTACTCATCTGTCGTGGGAACACTGCGGTCCCTCTCTCAGGGGGACGCTGCAGGTTGAACGCACAGATGGACATGAGGCGCTCAGAGCAGTGCCTGGAACGCCGGAGCACCCAGGGCATCGGAGCCAGTATCACCATCATCCCAGAATGCCCGCCTGTGTCTGGCGTTGCACCACACGAGGTGGCAGGAAAAAGCCCACCTTCCTCCCTGTGAGGGCCGGAGTAGACACGTACCACACGTGTAACACTATCGTATACAAAGAATTCGTGCACAGGGTCCAAGTTCTTAAAGAAGGCAAGTCCTCCAAACAAAACAGACTATTTAAAGCTAACTACGCGTCACTTGGACACTGTTGCATAGACTTGGGCCACGGGCAAAACTTAAGAGTGTGTGAGGGTTTAAAGCCGCTCCTCCTCTCTTCTCAGTCACAGAGAATGCTGGGTTGGCCATATAGCTTACTGTCCCCGTCAACGGAGGGCCCTGGCTGTGCCAGGCTGGCTCCTGGTCTTTTGCACAGCATTGTGGAACTGGGAGGGAAGATAGGAGGGGGGCGGGGGGGGAGAGAGAGAGAGAGAGAGAGAGAGAGTGTTTGAGAGAGAGAGTGTTTGAGAGAGAGAGACCAGTGAGTCGAAGACAGAACCGGACCCACACGGACAGGGATCCCTGTCGGGAGGAGCAGGGACAGGAGAAGGAGAAAGAGCTTGGTGCGGTCACACAGGGCACAGGGTAGGGAATGAAAGGAAACCGAGAGAAGCCAGGAGACGAGGGGTTTTCAGGTTGCTGGCTCCCCGCACCTTGTGTTCCCTGACACCCCGGCACGGTGGGGGATCTCCTGACCCCTTTCTTTGGACACAGCATCTGGATGAAACTCTGAAGGCTCAGGCTATGTCGGGTTACCTTGTCTTTATGTAATCCTAGAATTTAAAGAATTTGATTTGTGTGGGGCTGTTTCGGCATCTCAGAGCCTGTGGGAGACAGAATAATGCTCCTCTTCCCTGAAAGCAAATCCCTAGAACCTGTGGATAAAGTATGTGAGTCCCTTACGTGACAAAGGAGACTGTGCAAGGGTCATGAGTTAAGCCTGCAGACGGGAGGGGACATGGTTTGGGCCCGCGTCCCTGCCCAGATCTCATGTTCAGCTGTAATCCGCAGCGTTGGACGGGGGGCTGGGTGGGAGGCGGCTGCACTGAGGGGCTGGCTTTCCCCTTGCTGTCCTCAGGACCGTGAGTGAGTTCTCACCAGACCTGGTGTTTAAAAGCGTGTGGAACCCCCCGCTTCTCCCTCCGCCTCCTGTTCTGGCCTTACAAGATGTGGCTGAGTCCCCTCTGCCTTCCGCCATGACTGTAAGTTGCCTGAGGCCCCTCCAGCGTGCTTCGTGTGCAGCCCCCGGCACTGCGAGCCGATGAAACCTCTTTTCTTTACACAAACAGTCTCAGCTATTTCACTACAGCAGTGCGAGAACAGAACGCGGGCCGAGCACCTTGGACGGGGAGGGCCCGGCGTCAGTCCTCACAGGGGTCTCTGTAAGGGGAAGGCGAGGCAAGACGGTCAGAGATGTAGATGCGACGGGGAAAGCAGACGTGAGCGTGCGGGGGCCACGAGCCCGGGCAAGCGAACGCCGCCCTGCAGAGCCCTTCCGACGCTGGCCTCCAGGACCGCCGGCCAGTACCTCTGTGGTAAACCACGGAGCGTGAGGCGGCCACGGGCGACGATGCAGAGACGTTGACTGAGACGGCAGAACGGCCCTGGAGGCTCACAGTGACCCACTTGCTTTTGGAGTCTGTGTCTTCTTCCCCAGTTTCTTTGGCCTAAAGGATTCACATGTGGACGTGATGTTTGTCTTACATACAATTTGCAAATACAACCACATAAGCCAATTAGGGATGGGGAGTATATAAAAACAACAGTTATTCTTTATATTTGCTTATCCTTAGAATTTAGCTTGATTAACAGCTGTATCTCACTGATTCTTTCTCAAGGCCCTGAGAGGTAAGAATATCAGCATACTAGTCCCATCGTAAATGCAGAGACAGAGGTAAAGAGGTTGGCTTTTCTGGAGAACTTGTCGAGGGTGTCCCGAGACAAATGTTGAAGTCGTGCACACACGTGTCCACCTGCAGCACAGGTAGGGCTGCCTAGAAGCCTCCCCGACTCAGGCCGTGCCAGCCTCTCCCACCCACAGTTTTACATTGTCCAGTATTTTGCTCCAGAAATACGATTTATCGCTTTCCTTGTGACTTTCCGTAGAATGTAAACATTAAAGGCAAACTTTCTCCACAGTTAGTTGAGGTTTTCTTAACGGAGTAATCATTGTATAACCATCAGAGAAACACTGAAGAAGTCTAAAGGATCACAGGAACATCTCAGGGCCTCTCACCCTGCTTTCCTCTTCACCTTCCTCTCGCTCAATGCCCTTTCACTGCCCAGGGGCAGTCCACAAAGCAGCGTGTCACTCACACCTGCCACTCTCCCTCTCCGCCGGGGTTGTCTGGGCCTCGGGGAGTGGAGGTCTATCGCCAGAGGCTCCCATTTGCCTTCCCACATCTGGGTCCAAGTTTTATTCTGCCACAAAGATGAGCTATTCAAGATCTGTTTCTGATTCTACTTAAAACCTTTAACAATGCTACAAATCAATGAATAATTTCTGGTGATTATTTCTGGAAAATGTATAATATGATTATTGAACCCTTGTATATATCCTTTACTAAACTGTAAGCTCCCAGTGCAGGAAACAGGTAGGTTCTGGTCCCCCGTGTAGTGCTGGGGCCAGACGTTAACTACATCAAACCTAACAAAGATTATCTGTGGAATGCATGAGTGAGGCATGAAAACACATACACTCAGGTATGAAGACATGGTCCTTGAACATCCAAGCTTAATATTCAAGGTGAATTAGGGAGTAATTGGAAATAATACAAAGCCTTCTGGTTTTGGGATAGAATCATTATGAGTATAGCGCAATGGCATTCCTTTCTGGTACGCTTTTATGGTGCAGAGGACGACAGGAAAAATGAAAGGGAGGAGAATGAAAATGCTTAGAACCATTAATATCATCAGCCTGAATAACCTCAAATAGTATAAAGCGAGTCCACAGAGGAACTGTATTTCCATCAACTTTTCAAATGTATCGAGAGATGTAGGCCTTCTAGCAACAACGCGGCAATGCAAGAGTCAACAGTGAGAACAAGCGGCTTATGTGTGGCTTCAAACCAGCACACCGGTTCATTCTCATGATGACCCAGAACGTGGCGGACAAAACATTCCCCTAGTGGACCGCGGCTAACCCAGGCTCCAGGCCCTGCATTCGGGGCGGGATAAGAGGTCTCTTCCCCTTCCCACATCTCCAGCCTTCCACCAGCTTCAGGGGCCCTGCGTTTACTGGGAGGTAAGTTGCTTACGTGTCTTTCTGGTCAAGCTGCTCTGAGAACCCGGCTGCTTTTTTAGTGGATTATTTTGAGATTTAGAGATGGGATGTCCATGCTCAATAAACAACGGTGCTTATTACCATAGGAAATGCATTTTAATGGTTGCACTAGAATTGTTCCAAATTAAAGCAATCCTATAGCTCCAGCTGTAAAGAATGCTTCTATCATTAGAAAAATGCCCCTTGAAGTAATCGCTGGGAATCCCCCATGTGTTCACCACCACCCTGCTGTTTCACAGCCGTGGGTCTAAGGCCCAGGAAGAAGTGGCCCTGACTGTGTTGTGCTTGTCAAGATGACCTCAGCCCCTTGCATAGGGTGGGTAGGGATTGGGAGCCCGAGGCGGTCAACACAAGTGTTCTGATCAGTGGGACGGACCAGAAAGGGGTTTGTCACCGCAACTGAGATGAAGAGGGAAAATGAAATTGAGCTGCAGGACTGTCCGTCTGATGAGCTTCTCTCCGGAACCGGCCTTCTCCTCTGCTGGGCATCGTCATCGGAGAGACAAGGGGCTGGGCCTGCTACCGCACAAGTGCCCTGAATGCCAAGGTGCCATCTGCACATTTTATCACCAGTTCGTGTTTGTGCATGAAGAGTGCTTAGAGCATGGACCACCCAGATGAGCACAGCTTTTTGAATTCCAAGATTTTCATTCCCTGAGTTTCAGAGGGTTTATGACCAGCAAACACTGCTGCTCCATTTCTCACCGATCACAGACGTGTCCACGTATTTTAGACCAGCAGTTCTCCTGCTTCATAAGGGCAGCCTCCCAGCCTTTCCCATCCCACTCATTTCTCTGAGTTTGTGCATTTCTAAAGAGCTAAATTGCTTATAGTAGTAACCAAACTAGTCAATCCATCTTTAAATTCTATATGCATTTTTTAAAACTTCTTTTTAAGTTCAGGGGCACATGTGCAGGTTCGTTACATAGGGAAACTTGTGCCATGGGGATCTGTTGTACAGATTATTTCATCACCCAAGTATTAAGCCTAGTACCCATTAGTTATTTTTCTTGATCATCTCCCTCCTCCCAGTCTCCACCTCATATGTATTTTAGAATTAGAC
This sequence comes from Plecturocebus donacophilus, assembly GCA_004027715.1. Taxonomy (NCBI): domain Eukaryota; kingdom Metazoa; phylum Chordata; class Mammalia; order Primates; family Pitheciidae; genus Plecturocebus; species Plecturocebus donacophilus. Next base: position 66,521 of record PVKP010007261.1, on the reverse strand, counting down.
TTTGCTGCAGGTACACATGTGCGCAGAAGCAGCTCTCACAACTAGCCAAAGAGCCGCCTCGGTAAAGACAACACTTTTTATTTAAATGCAAACAAAAGTCTCTCTTAAAACCTGTTTTGGCCTTGACAGAGCAGCCACGTTGTCAAGGAAAGAAGGTGACCTAATGTTAATTTTGTAACTCTGTGAAGCTCCCCAGCTCATAAGCCCATGAGAGATCGTGCCACCCAAGAGAGCCTTGTCAGAGCTCCAGGACGTTCTCCTGCACCCCTCCTGGTCAGCGGCTGCTCTTCTGACTTGCATCTGCCTTCATTCATTTCTCCTGCTCCTGAGCGTTATGCAAATGAACCAGGCAGCATGTGCACGTCTGTGGCCTGTGCCTGGACTGAGCTTGGCAGCTCTCATGCAGTCAGGGCTCTACTTAGCCACTGGGCCACGGAGCAAAGATGAGGAAAGAGACACCAAGGCTCACGCTGATGACTCTGGTGGGAAAGCTCCTCCCAGAGTCACATTTTTCCACAACCACACAGCACCCGCTCCTCGCCGAATAATGTAATCAGAAGAATAGGGACCTCTGAGTCTAAGACTAGGGTTTGAATTCAGTTTGCCGTTTCCTAGCTGCATGAAATGAAGTCACTGATCTTATCTTAGTCCTTCCAAAATAAACGTATTGATAATGCTACCGAACAGATTTGATGTAATGACTGAATGAAATAATGTGTGCGCAATTATTTTAAATTGGAAAGCATCATAACAATGTGAAGTATGAAAAACAACTCTTCTTTACTGTTACTGAGAAAGATAGTGACGCAAACTAGAAAGGTTACCTGATCTGAGATCGTCACTTATAAACCTTGAACTTTTTTTTTTTATTATTGGTGTAGAATCTTGCTTTGTTGCTCAGGCTGAAGTGCAGTGGTGCCATCTTGGCTTAGTGCAACCTCCGCCTCCCAGATTCAAGCGATTCTCTTGCCTCAGGCTTCCGAGTAGCTGGGATTACAGGCGCCAGCCACCACTCCTGGCTAATGTTTTAAATTTTTTTGTAGAGATGGGGTTTCACCGTGTTGGCCAGGTTGGTCTTGAACTCCTGACCTCAAGTGATCTTCCCACCTCGGCCTCCCAAATTGTTAGGATTGCAGGTGTGAGCCACTGTGCTCAGCCTTAAACCTTGAACATCTAAATGAGAGAGTATTATCCACAGTGCCTAATTTTATGGGTTGCACAAGAATCAGAGAAGCAGAATTCATACATTCACTGGCGAAAGGCAGAGTTGGTGGGAGTGGGGATTATTCTATGTAAAAACATAGTTTAATATATGTTAATTACATATATAAAATTATTTTTATTTAAATAAAATTTATAATGGTTATTATACCAATAAATCAAAGGAAATAGATGGAAAGGCAATAGAAAACATTCTATACCCATTTTAAATAAAGAGTGTACATAAATTCCCACCAAAATTCAACAGCATAGATCATATTAAATGGTGAAATGTTAATAACACTGCATTGAGATCAGGAAAAAGAGATGTCCTTTATCATTCCTTCTAGCCAACATTATTTAGGAGGCTCCATTTAACAGAGTGAGATAATTGCCCAACATTATTTGCATAAATATTAAAAGAGAAGATGCTTTGTTTGCAGATGAAATGATTTCATGCCAAGGAAAGAGAAGACGGACTCTTCCAAGGAATATTAAAATTAGTAGAGAACTCAATACCATGGCTGGAGACAAGAAAACATTGCAAGATTAATGGCTTTTCTTTCTATTATCAGTCACCACAGTGACACAGAAATGGTCAAGAAAACCTTGTGCACTGAGAAGACAGATGCAAATCCACCGCCCCAGAGCAAGACCTGGGTGAGTGTGGTGAGTGGCAGACGCCTGGAGGAGAAGCTGGTGGGACGATGTCGACATCCACAAGCAGTTTCTTGAGCCTCTAGTCGGTCTCCAGATTGGTTAATTTGGGAAGTAGGGGGTGTCTGAATAAATTTAGTTTGAAGATCACTTGGAAAAATAAAGGTGTGATCATTGCTGAACAGTTAGGCAAATATCATGCCCTTCTGAATATTGAGGACTTTCTATAAAGCTCATGTTATCAGATCAGCCTGGTATTGATATAGAAATGGGAAAAATAGATCGATCGAAAAGAATGAAGAGCTTAGAAGAAGTTCCAAATGGCAAAAAGTGTGTGACGCAGAAGGCACCGTCCTGGCTGCCCACGAGAGCGCCCATCAGGCCGGAGCCCGCACGGGAGAGAACGCGGCCAGCCCGACCAGTGACTGCAGACACAAACGCCACCTGCATACGGAGTCAAGAATGAACTTCTTTAAAGAATTGTCAACTTAAGGAACATAAGAAACAAACAGGCTCCAGAACTGACCAGATGTGACTACATAAAAATTTAAAATTTCTACATGGGAAAAGGCGCCATAGGTATGCATAAATATTGTCAGCAGTCTCATGGGAGATTGAGAGAAAACATGTGCATTATAAGGCAGAAACATAATCTCTATTCCCCAAATATTAAGATAGCCTTAAATTTGAAAAGAAAAAGACAAACCAGTGGGAAAGGGGTTCAGAATCGAGATGGTGAGTCACAGAGGCAGAAGCACCAGAGCCGAAAATGCTCGGCCTCTTTAGCAGCTGGCAAAACGCACATTAAGGTAACAGAGGCATTTCACCAAGAACACTGGCCAAAGCTCCGAAGACTGATTACATCCACTGCTGGTGGTAAAACAACTGACTGTTATACCGTTGTCTGCAGAAATCTGGCATTACTCATTAAAACTTTGAATAGTATTCTCATTGACCCAATGACCCAATCAATACACAGACATCCCTCCTACACAAATAAAGGCACAGACGTCCAGGTGCGTGTGCACAAAATGCCTGCAGCTGTGGTCTCGAGTGGACAAGCCTGGGAATCCACATTCATGCTGACGGCAGAGAAATGGTGGACTCAATTCAGGCTAAATGCACCATGGAATATCCTGCTGCTATTTTTAAAGAGTGAGACTGGCCAGGTCATTTTGACCTGGAGAGGCGTCTGTACACAAAACGGAGTAAGAGCAGGTTCATCAACCTTCAGAGTGCAACCCGTGTTCGCAGGAAGGAAACGCTGTCAACATAGATGCTTTTGTGAGTGGATACCAATGAAATCCAACTTTTAGATAAAAGGAGGGGAATAATATTAGCTTTTTCTTTGTGTGCTCTTGTTTGCTTAGTTTATGACAATTTTATTTGTTGTAAAAAATTTTAATCTTGAAATTTCAACAAGAAACCCAGGCAAGAAAAAAATCTTTAAAGCTGTTTCATTTGTGTTTATAAATCCAATTAGAAATTTCCACATTAAAAATTCTAGAAAGGAGCAGTCAATATTTAAAGGAAAATTGTATGACCCCTAAATGGTTTTTGAAGCTGAAAGAGAGGGAATTTGTGTTGTGATGCCTTATGGAAGTAGAGACGAGATGGCCTTCAACAGCGGCGGTTGTGTCTGGGCAAAGCCCACTCTGGGTCCTCCTTCCCCTGACGCTAAAAAGCTGTGGTGACCAAAGCAGGCACCCACTGAGACGGGGCAGCAGCTGTGGTAACCACAGCAGGCACCCACTGAGACGGGCAGCAGCGCAGCAGGTGCACAGAGCTCACCACGTGCAGCTCAGATGAAAAGCAGGAAGGAGTTCATCCATGCACACCAGGGTGCATGTGGCTTAAGGGGACTTGGGGAAGACACCACTCAGTGCGCAGACTCACATAAACCAAACAGCCGATGATACAAGAGTTATGGGAAAATGATGCTTGTGCCTCCTGGTTTAGAAAAAGGCAACACAAGCATATTCATAATTTCCAGTGCAGATGTCACCTTCTCTTTTTAAAATTACTTTTGCAATTTTAAAATGTTATTTTATTGGTGAAAGGGGCTGCATGGAGAGTTTATTTACTTACTGATTAGATTTATAAATGTGATACCCACCATTGGCCTTGGGCATATGGTTACAAAGATGACAAAGCGCGTTGGTAACTAAATGAGAGGCTGGTAGCTTGGCTAATAGCAGACTTTTAGCCTGTGATGTGGGGGCGAGGTGGGGGCATGGACACAATACATTCATGACAAGCTGCCCCACTGAAAACGGGGCAGTGGGGAGGACTTGCCAGAGCAGTGATTGTGAGACTTAACTGTGAAGGTCTGGTGCTTCTAATGGCTCTTCCCAAATGAGAACTTGGTCATGTACCCTCACATGTACCGCAAAGAGACTGCTCTGTTACAAACCACGTTCTCCACGGGAGGTACATGGCCTCTAATTCTGGAAGGGGATGTGCAAGAGAGTTCATCTTTATTTTTTTAGATGAAGTCTCGCTCTGTTGCCCAGGCTGGAGTGCAGTGGCACAATCTCGGCTCACTGCAACCTCCGACTCCCTGGTTCAAGTGATTCTCCAGCCTGTCTCCTGAGTAGCTGGGATTACAGGTAAGCACCACCACACCTGGCTAATTTTTGTATTTTTAGTAGAAATGGGGTTTCACCATGTTGGCCAGGATGGTCTCCATCTCCTGACCTCATGATCTGCCCACCTCGGCCTCCCAAAGTGCTGGGATTATAGGTGTGAGCCACTGCACTCAGCCAAGAGTTCATCATTTTTGGCAGAGCTCAAGGGTCTCTTAAGGAATCATTCTTCTATAAAAACACATGCACACATATGTTTATTGCAGTGCTAGCTACAATATCAAAGACTTGGAACCAACTCAAATCCCCATCAATGATAAACTGGATAAAGAAAATGTGGCACATATACACCATGGAATACTATGCAGCCATAAAAAAGGATGAGTTCATGTCCTTTTCAGGGACATGGATGAAGCTGGAAACCATCATTCTCAGCAAACTAACACAGGAACAGAAAACCAAACACTGCATGTTCTCACTCACAAGAGGGAGTTGAATAATGAGAACTCATGGACACAGGGAGGGGAACAGCACACACCAGGGCCTGCTGGGGGTGGGGGGCAAGGCAGGGGAGAGCATTAGGACAAATACCTAATGCATGTGGGGCTTTAAACCTAGATGATGAGTTGATAGGTACAGCAAACCACCACAGCACATGTAGACGTGTGTAACAAACCTGCACGTTCTGTATATGTATCCCAGAACTTAGTAAAGCTAAAAAAGAGAGAGAGAATCTGTGTCATGTGAAGAGACTAAGTCTACAGAAATATCTGAACTTAAAAATTAAGTCCGTTCAAGGCATCGACGGAATCAGAAATGCTCACAATGGCCTGCTGGAAATGTATCGGGTTTCTTGGTAACTCAGCCTTGAAAGCAGTCCCCTGTCCTGTCCTTAAAAACTCCAGCCCCTCTTCCTAACGGCAGTCGTCTCTGTTCATATTCACTGACAATTGCTAAGTTGTGAGAAGAGTCATAACAAGGAGGAGAGGTATGCTTCTCTCCTTCTGTTCCTCCTGTGCACACTGTCTTCTTTTGGGGGAGGAAGACACACGTTAGGAGCCAGCGCTTCCTGAATGTTCAGGACAACGGCTCGCATGCCAGCATTCCCACGTTGTGCTTCACTCGAAATATACTTCTGAAGGTTTGGGGAGATCACAGCACAGTAGAGTAAAGCCACGATCTATGCAGGCACAAAACCGAGAGGCTGCTCCTCCTACCCACAGTCAGCGTCTTTGTTCTTATCTGTAATACGCCATCAAACCCAACTTCTCCCACCGTTAGCAAATTAGGGACACACAAAACAAGGCATCTCACACAACAGCGAACTTAGCAAAAAAGGACAGCAAATTCAGTTCCAGCAGTCAAAGTCACTCCCCTCATGCCTCCCAGGCATGCTTATCTCTTATGTTGTTATTTTTAAGTTATTGCTATTTGTGGAGATTGGAGAGTAATCCCACAGCAGTTAATTTCCTCATAGTCACCCAATGTAAACTCAAAAGCATAAAAACACCCAACAGCATGGCACAGCTTTTCTTGGGAAGCTGACATAAAGGCAACGTCTTTTTATTCTTATCTTTAATATGCTTAATTTTAAAAGAGCATAAACAGCTGATTAACTTTTTGTCTGTCTCTACATCAGAACACACTTCCTGCTTTCTCAAGGGTGCCTGGGTGCTTATGTGATTCAGTGGCCGATACAGCCCTGTCTAAAGGTGGTGTCCACTCTCACATGAAAGGCAAATGTTAGCGGTAAGGCTGCGCACGCTCCTTCCCCAAGCTCCTTTCCCTGACTCTCCACTATGCTCTGGTGCTTAGGGACACACCAAATGCCCTCATTGTGCAACAGATGCTTTAAGAGAAAAAAAGTAAAAGCACATATGAACAATTTATTTAAACTTAACAGCTCGGAGTTCACCTACATATGGGGGAATATTGATTCTCTGTAGAAACTGCCACTTGATCCCCAGCCACTGGCACCTCTTCTAGCCCCCTGATCCAAGTAGCGGAAAGCCTCCTGACAGTGGTGTCACCGTGATTGAACAAAACAGCGTCCCCAGGACTAAACTCACCACCTCTCCCCAAAAATCCACTTGCCATCTAGTGCACCCCGCCCAGTACCTCAGGAGCCATCGCGTCAGCTGTCATGCTCGCACCTGGGACTCTCACCTCCCTCCTGTCTGCGTCAGCTTCACCGTCTCTTACATCTCTCTGCCACCAGATTCTCTCTCCTCATTGCCACCGCTCCACCAAGATGCCTCCAAACCTTGTCCCTACTACTTAAATCTCCTAAGAGATCTCACCCCTCCCATCCGGCTCCCGGAAATCTACTTTTACAGATAGAAGCTGGATCATTATCATTAGAAAATTCCAAATGTGACTATGTGTGTCCCTTGCCGAAAATCATATATGCTGCTATTGACAGAACGTCTGTGTCCTCCCAAAATTCCTGCATTGCAGCCCTAAGCCCAGTGTGATGGTTCTTGGAGAAGAGGCATCAGATGATAAGGGTGTGAAGGTGGAGCCTTCACATGGGATGAGTGCCCTGGTAAGAAGAGAGAGGTCAGAGCTCTCCCTCCACACCGTGAGGACACAGTTAGGAACTGGCTGGCTGCACGTCAGAAAATGGGCATCCACCAGACAGACAACGGATTTGCCAGCACTTTGATCTTGGACATCCAGAGTCCAAAACTGTGAGAAATAAACGTTGTTTTTTAAGCTCCCCAGTTTGTGGTGTTTTGTTATATCCCAAAGGAACGAAGATGCATCTCTTTCCTCGCCTGTGGCTAACAGTTCAACTCCTTACCATGTACTGCAAAGGAGGGCCTCTCACCTCCGAGCGCACTTGCACTTCATCACAGGTGGCTGCCTGTCCGGGTGAAACTCCTGCACCTCTGTCTTCTTCTTTCAAGTCCCCACACATTCCATTCTGGCTGCCTTCAGTCCTGTTTGTTTCTCTCTGATCCACTACACCAAATTCAGTTCCCTCCTCTGTACCTTTCCAGCCCCCTACTCCCTCACTGGTGTAGAATTTGTGAGTTCATTCTAATTAATAATCAAGTTATTATGATCGTGTGTTATGGTTTGGCTGTGTGATATGGGGTGGCTGTGTCCCCACCCAAATCTCATCGTGAATTTTCTCTCTCATAACTCCCCCATTGTGGGAGGGACCTAGTGGGGTGTCATTGAATCATGGGGGTGGGTCTTTCTTGTGCTGCTCTTGATAGTGAATGAGTCTCATGAGACCGGATGGCTTTATAAAGGGATTTCCCCTGCACACTCTGTCTTCCCTGCTGCCATGCACGACATGCCTTTGTTCCTTCTTTACCTTTCACTATGATTGTGAGTCCATTAAACCTCTTTCCTTTATAAATTACGCAGTTTCAGGTATGTCTTTATCAGCAGTGTGAGAACAGACTAGCAGACTCTGTAAGCTGCTAATTTCTTACCTGAGCAGGGCAAGACATTTCTTGTCTCCTTACTATTCTGTCCCAAAGTATGACACATGTTCTGAAATATGTTTGTTGACAATACAGAAATGCTTGCATGAATGAATGCACAAGAGAAAGGAAGAAAGGCAAGGTGGATGATGAGGAGAGAAATAAGCAGAAAAGGAGGCTGGGTCCTGTACTCTGGAAAAAGCCATAATCATGCTGTGTGGTGGTGAGGGCATGCAATCATCACTGTGTGACCAAGGGCCAGAGAATGTGCTCGGATGGCAGGAAAGGGCAATGCCTGCTCTGTGGACCTGGGCACACCGGGCAAGCCTTTAACCTTGGTCTTCTCTTGAGTCCTTGTTAGCTCTCACTTTTTGGGCTCCTCCAATCTGTGACTCTGCTGGGAAACAGAATATTGAGCAAAGGAGAGAAGATGGTTCATCTCGGGGCGGCCAATTTCTTCTTTCTGTCCCTTAGCAATCCTTTCAGAAACTGTAGATTCCAGCATACAGATGACTCTGTGGTTTGAAAGAGTTAATGTGTTACCAAAGACTGAGGAATTTAAATTCTTCCGCTCCTCACCGACAAGATCAGGTCTGATATCCAGGAAACTGTTAAATTCTTCAAACCAAGGCTGAAAATCTTCTTGACAAGCAAACACATTTCTCAGCTCTGAGTAGCAGTTGCTGAGAGATGTAGATATAAGAGATTATTTCTCTCCTTTCCCCCGCCCTCGAGAGGAGGGAGCAAGTCAATCATGGACACGTCCCAGCCAGTTGGCTGAGCCCAATTTCTTTGCTGGTTTAAAATCAACGTATGTTCTTTCTCTATTCAGTTTTCATCATGAGATCTTCAATTTTAGTAAATCTATATTATTCTTACTGTTTATATTTTCTTGTTTTCACAGAAATCAGTAATCTATCACCCATCCTTAAGAGGCTCGTTAAAAATAAGGAGCGCCTCTGAAAGCCTGGTTGGTTTCCCGCCTTAGCCAGTGAAGGTGCACCGCGCTGCCTGCGCTGGCCACTCACCCCTGCATTGTCTTCTAGGAACTGCACTAGCAACAGCACATGCAAAACAGTCACCTTCCTTCTCATGCAGGGGCTTGGATTCTAGCAGGGAGATCATCACAGGGCCCTGTGTCAGGTGCAGGGATATGGATGAGGGCACTGAGGCCAGCTTCTGGTCTACCAAGAGGCATGACTCCCAGAGGGCTTCCTGCAACAGAGCTTGCAGAAGACGTACGTGGGGTCTCATCCTCCCACACACATCTCCTGACTGCTGGAACGCCATCCACTGGAAGGGGAGACGTGGTCTCCAGAAACCCAAATTCAGCTGTGAAATTTCATCTTCTTTATTTAAACTGTAGCTGCCAGAGTGAAGAGTGCAGGTAAGTTACAAAAGAAGGTGCATGTCCAGGCCGGGCACGGTGGCTCACACCTGTATTCCCAGCACTTTGGGAGGCAGAGGTGGGTGGATCATCTGAGGTCAGGAGTTCGAGACCAGACTGACCAACATGGTAAAACCCTATTTCCACTTAAAAAAAAAAAAATCAGCCGGAAATGGTGGTGGGTACCTATAATCTCAGCTACTCAGGAGGTTGAAGCAGGAGAATCACTTGAACCTGTGAAACAGAGGTTAGAGTGAGTGAAGATCATACTACTGCACTCTAGTCTGGGTGACAGAGTAAGACTCCATCTAAAAAAAAAAAATGTGCATGTCCAGGCCCCAGGAGAGATTCGGACTGCACAAGAGACATTTCTTTCTTTCTTTTTTTTTTTTGAAATGGAGTTTTGTTCTTCTTGCCCAGGCTGGAGTGCAATGATGTGATCTCAGCTCACCGCAACATTTGCCTCCGGGTTCAAGCGATTCTCCTGCCTCAGCCTCCCAAGGAGCTGGGATTACAGGCATGCGCCATCATGCTTGGCTAATTTTGTATTTTTAGTAGAGACGGGGTTTCTCCATGTTGGTCAGGCTGGTTTCGAACTCCTGACCTCAGGTGATAAGCCTGCCTCAGCCTCCCAAAGTGCTGGGATTATAGGTGTGAGCCACTGCTCCCAGCCCACAAGAGACATTCTGTTCCTCATGTTATGGCTGAAGAATGAGTAGATCAGAAAAATTAGAAAGTGCTGTTACTCTTCCATGGCTGTCAAACAATACTATCATTTAGAGAAACATATTTTCTTTATTAAGGTTACTCATATTCTTGAAAAAGAAAAATGTGTTTTAATTTCGTCAGGTATGTGGGTTTATTTTTGTTTGTTCTATTTTTTAAAATGGCATTTCAGATTAGGGAGCCAGGATCAGTCAAAAGTTTTGCATCATGTATCAAAAATAATAAAGCACAACATGATATCACAAAAACTAAATAGAAAGGGATTTCTCACAGAAGAAATAAAATATGCTGCTTATTTCTTTTTTGTATTTAATCATCTGCCATAACACATGTATATCTGCAGATTGAAATTCCTAATTTAAGAGAGTCCTATAAAGCCTTTCAAAACAAGAAAGTTGTTGACATACATTGATGAGCATTACTGTTAAATGTAAAATCATCTCAACTTCAATTAAATAAAATGTTTTTAAAATGTGCCATAGGGAATTTAAAATTTTATACACATTAAAAGTCAGGAACCAATAAGAATGTTTTGAAAGGCAATTTAATCTAATTGTTTAAAAACAAGCTGTTAAACCATGCATTTATTCTATTTTGTAGAAATTTGCTCTTTTTGCTTAGTTCAGTGCAAGATAACGGATCAATGGCTCTTTTTTATTTTATTTTTTTGAGACAGAGTGTCACTCTGTTGCCCAGGCTGGGTGCAGTGGCATGATCCTGGCTCACTACAATCCCTGCCTCCTTGGTTCAAGTGATTCTTGTGCGTAAGCCTCCACAGGAGCTGGGATTACAGGCACCTACCACCACGCCTGGCTAACTGTTCCATTTTCAATTGAGATGGGGTTTCACCATGTTGGCCAGGCTGGTCTCAAACTCCTGACCTCAGGTGATCCACCTGCCTCAGCCTCCCAAAGTGTTGGGATTACAGGTGTGAACCACTGTGCCCAGCCTGGATCAATGTCTTTGAATATTTTTGATTGTTCAAAATTAGGCAATTGCATATTGAAATTATCAAATACATTTTTAAAAAGTAACCAAAATTATATAATCATAGAAATTTTGCTGTCTTTAAAAATGTCTCAGAAAGCTGCACATTAATTCCAATACCACTTGTTTTGTTTGTAAGCATTACGCATGCTCTTGTAAGATATTCAAATCCTTCAGAGAAGTGTATGGATGATATGAAAATCAGTGGACATTTCATCCACAAAGAGGTAACTACTGCTTTGTTAAAATTAAATTGATATCCTTTTATTCATTCCTTCTGTAAAATTCATGTACACATACACGTGCCTACATATGAAAATACATGGTTGTGTATAAGTGGGATTCCACAGGTAAGCCCTTTATAATCTGCTTTTCCACTAATAAACATGGATTTTTTATGTCAATAAATTTAAATATATATTACCATTTTAAGGCTGCTTAGGAGGTCCTGAGGCTATAACACGTTTCATAAGACGTTTAGGATGCCCCGTCTCCACCTGTTTAAACCAATACAGAGAGCACATTCCCTTTTTCCATCTGTATATATATACGCATTGCATTATACTGTGAGATATGTTTCGAAAGTCGGCCTGGGTTCTGCTGGAGTACCTTTTTCTTACTGTTGATAGACAGAGCTAAGCTTCCCATCAGAAGAAGTGCACTAATTAAACCCCTAATATCAGGAGAAGAGATAGTCTCCTAAATCTATTTTGGAAAAGTCCATCAGAGCCAATAATAGTTTCTGGTATATCATAAATGCTCACTCTTTGAGGACATGTTTGGATTTTACAGGTAGCCCCAGGTCATGGGGCCAGGACAGATGAGTAAGTTGTGGAGGAAGTTGAGTGCTAGAACGAGGAACAATATTTAGCCAAACGCTGGTGAGCTGGAGGAAAATCTTAGTCCAGGAGTCTCCTTTTAGGGTCACAGAAACTTTAAACATTGAGAAACTTCTATGCAGGGAGACTGACCCAGTCAATGAATTTTGGAAATTTAAAAAATTAAAATTAAAAACCCAAGCACATCCTCATCTGCTGTTTTGAAATTCTCCTTCCCCCACATGGGAAAATTTAATGTTTTCTTTTTAGTCAGTATAAGAAAATATTAGCATCCCTTTAAAAATAATGACTTTCTTCTACCTTTTCTCAAAAGATCAAATTCATATCAAGCTTATGCTTCCTCTCACATGACACAAAATAACAGGCTGTTGTTCCTCCCTCCTGCTTGTGTGTGCCTTGCTTCAGAATGCAGGTGAATCCTTTCCTGGACTCAGCTTGACTCCTACGTCATGATTCACAATCATCTGCTCCAGAGAACCAGAGCAGTGACCTTTCCAAACATTCATAGATGCAGTGGACATTTATTCTCATAGCGCTCTTCCTCCTGCCATCTTTTAATGCTAATTTTCCATCATTTCAACATGCTACATGTCCTTTGCATATTCTTAACTTCACAGATACTTTGATAGAACTTTTGCTCAAACAATGGTGACTTATTTCTTTGTCACTTGAGCACCATCAGGATCTCTGCATAGGACCGACTCACCAGGTGTGAGCACTGACCACTCCCTGGGCCTTGTGTATATGCTCCCATCTGGAGAGGGAACCCAACATCCATACACACTAACTGTTCAGAGGGACACTTGTGTGCAGTAAACTTTAACAAAACCCACCACCCTTCAAGGGTTAGACATTCCGTTCCCACTGCCTTGCAAGCTGACGTATATAAACAAGTGAACCCAAAACCCAAACTCTGATCACTTTTTTTTTTCTTTTTTTTTGAGACAGAGTCTTACTGTGTCACCCAGGCTGTGATGTGATGGTATGATCTCGGCCCACTGCAACCTCTGCCTCCTGGGTTCAAGTGATTCTCCTGTCTCAGCCTTCAAGTAGCTGGGATTCCAGTCATGCATCACCACACTTGGCTAATTTTTTAATTTTTAGTAGAGACAGGGTTTTGCCATGTTGCCCAGGTTGGTCTCGAACTCCTGACCTCAGGTGATCCACCCGCCTCTGCCTCCCAAAGTGCTAGGATTACAGGTGTGAGCCACCGCATCTGACCATGAAGTTGTAAATTCTGAAGTTTAAAAACAAAGAGAGGAATGTCTTAGAAAAAACAGGAGCTGATGGACGAGGCTGTCCCTGGGGCTGAGATGATCGGTCACTCCATCTACACAGCCTGCCTTCACCCTATATCGCCACACTTCCTACAATTCTACTGGTCAGGGATTCCCCTGGAAGCCAACGTTAATGACTCTCAAGTCCTCTCAGGGGGCAGAAGCCCCACTTACTCACGTACCACTGAGCCTTTGTTGAAGAGATCATCCTTCTCCTGATGTCTGTGTTAGGTGCTAAGGATGATGTTGGGGGCAGAAGTGGGTCATTTGGGAGCCCTGGTGTTAGAGTGGAAAGAAGCCTGAGGCATGGGGAGCATTTGTTGTGCTTTTGCCCAGGAGATGGGCACAGACAGAGGAAAGAGGACCATACCCTACACAAACTTGGTCTGATTTAAAATGCATGTTGCTATGGAATACTATGCAGCCATCAAAGAACAAAATTGTGTCATTTGTAGCAACACAGATCAGCTGGAGGCCATTATCCTAAGTGAACTAACACAGGAACAGAAAACCAAATACCGTGTGTTCTCACGTGTAAGTGGGAGCTGAACACCAGGTACCCATCGACATAAAGACGGGAGCAGCAGACGCCAGGGACTGTTAAAGGGGGAGGGGGGGAGGGAGGGAGGGAGGGGCGCAAGGGTTGAAAAACTATTGGATACTATGCTTGGTACCTGGATCAATCATTCCCCAAACTTCAGAGTCACCCAATATACTCCATTAACAAACCTGCGCATGTACGCCCTAGAATCTAAAACAAAAGTTTGAGTTATGGTTTAAAGAACCCTAAAAACAGAAAAACCAACGTGGGTTGGTTGGACCTGCAACTGGGAGGTGAGGCGTCAGGTAGGGGTGGGAGAGGCTTAGTCCTACTCCCTCCTGCTCTGCCCTCAGCCTCCCAGGACAAGGCCACTCACAATCATGGCTCCCGTTCCCTCCTGCTCTGCCCTCAGCCTCCCGGGATGAAGGCTGCTCACAATCATGGCTCCCCAGCCATCCCCACTCCTGGAGTGCAGAAGCTGCTGACGGTGGTCACCAGGCAGTGTCCTCATCTCACCTTTCCACATGGTGGGCTGGGCCATCTGCGAGGCTCACAGGTTGAATTCCTCCATGTTGAGTGCTGGAAAACTAGACATGAATGGGATTGCTCACATTAACGTATTGTTCCTTTTATAATCAAATCCATAGTCTGTGAACAATCCTTGCCCCTGAATCTCTGATATTGTGGTTTCTCTGAGCTGTGAGTGAAGTGGGAAGTAAAACCTTATGGGCTAGCATGGGAACCTGCGGACACTTTAGGTGCTGCATCCGAAAGGAAAGCTCCTTTGCATCTTCAGGCCCCTGGTTCCAGTGAACCACGGAAGTCCGGCTGTGTGGTCATCAATGTGCCCTGGGCAGATACACTGACATTTCATGGAATTATCAAGGACTGAAGGAGCTAGAACACTTACAATGCATTGCACACATTCATAACTTCCATATCTCACCACCCTTCTCTTGCCTTGCAAACCTCAAAGAATACTGCAGTGAATTATACCTTTAATTATATCATTATTCTTATACATCTTCTCTGGAAAAAAAATAAAATGGACTGAATATAAAATGTAATTTTACTTGTAAAAATATCTCTGATCATGAAGACTAACTTAATATTTCCTTTATTGAAAAGTATGTGTGTTTATGTGTGTGCATGCATGCACAAAACTATACACACACCTCTTACGAGGGCAAGAGCCTTACAAGGAGCCCTGAAAAGCTGAGATGCCTTTCAGGGCTGTGGGACAGAAGGAGCCCGTCCCTTAGGAAACTCCCATCCGGAGACTTCATGTAACTGGCATGTGCATGGCTCTGAAAGTGTGGCCTCATCATCCGTGTATGATCTGAGCAAATGGCTGTGGGAAGATGATTCTAGAGAAAGCAAAGAATATGCCCCCATGGCTGTATGGGGCACAGGAGTGCTGTGGAATTTGTAGAGTGGAATCAGCAATGCATTTCCTCCAGCAGTTCCAGAACACCCTGTTCAGTGGTCTAGCCTGTCTGCATCTGAGACAGAGACCCACGTGGCACTACAGATAAAAGACGTATTATAAAAATAGTCCTGTCTTCATGTCTTCCTTCCTGGTCTATCTACACTTGTAACACCATGATATCCTAGTGGGATAAAAAGGGTGTCCACAAGGCCAGATTTAAATTGGAAAGTAAGGAGGAGAGTACTTTCTAAAATAAAAAGGGTAGAAGATGACGTGGGAAAGAAGGGAAAGACACCTTTCAGTATCCATTGGAAAAAAATACACACACACAAAGACACACATACACAGACACACACACATGCAAAGACACACACGCAAAGACACACACACAGACACAAAGACACAGGCACAAAGATACACAGACACACACACACACAAGTGACACATATAGGCACAAAGACACACACAGATACACACACACACACAAAGACACATACAGACACACACACAAAGACACACATGCAAAGACACACAAAGATACATACACACAAAGATACACACACAGGCATACACACACAAAGACATACACAAAGACACACACAGACACACAGATATACAAAGACACGCATGCAGACACATATACACAAAGACACACACAGACAGGCACACACACACACAAAGATACATGCACACACACATTACCAGAAAATGATACCTGTAATGGTGGCTTATGGCAGACTTAAAAAAAATTTAAGTAGTTTTTTATAAATGTATAGAGCTAAACATAATGCTTTGATACATATATGTTAATTACATAAAATAATTTGGCTTAAAACTGAAAGCAATTTAGGAAGGGTCAAATAGGCAGAAAATGCCCATGCAAGCATTTTATAAAATGATTATTTCAAAAAATGATGTAATGTTCAGAGGACGTCTCTCTTCTCCGTTCAGAGAGCGAGGAAACTGCAACGCTCCACCCGATCTCCGGCCAGTGCTGACAACCCGGAACACTGGGAGTGCACTTTCCCATCTTAACACAGACTGAGAGTGCACTTTCCCATCTTAACACAGGGAATTACTAGTCCCATTGTCTAAGACTGTGCGGTGCCCAAGACTGATTCCAACAGCCACTGAGCCAGCGGGCAGAAGCCCATACATCACATACATCTGTAACGCAAGCCAAGCACATCAGGATGGAGTTTCACCTTTTTTCAAATACTGGTTTCATTTGACTTAGTTATAAACGCATCTTTTTCTTTTAAAAATGAAGAAAACAGGTATATGGATTTGTTGGCTTTACAATGAAATAACTGTTGTCTCATGGAGACCACAAAGGCCAGGAGACAGTGGGTGGGCAGAGACCCTTGGGACAGGAGCGGGTGTGGGTGCTGACCACCATCCCGCCTGAGGGGAGGGAGCGTGGGCAGAGGTCTGGCCTCCCTCCCTGTGCTCAGTGCTGCTGTCAGCTTTTCAGCCCACACCTGGAGACAGATACGACCCCTAGATCTCAATGAGCAAAAAGATGCACCCTAAAATGCCAAAACACTGTCCCCTGTGTCCAAAGGAGGGCCAGCTTGTTCGGGAGCTATTGCCGAGGTTCATGAATAAAAAATAACTTCAGAATTAACAAGTGCATCCACACGGTAAACATTTTCCTATTGTTTCCATGCTTTCTCTTAATTTTCTTCCTGCAATTTTCCTAGATTAATCAATGAGCTGATACCCGACTTAAATAGGGGCCACCTTAGATATGCAATCACTTTACAATGCATTTCCTTTGGTGCTTCTGCAGCAAAACTCTAGGCAGTGCCTGGTGTGACCTCGAACATCCTCCACAGCCACCAACACTAAATATAAGGCTTTCTGTCCATTTGTTCCATAGAGCAGAAAGGAAAGGGGTCTGGAGAATTTGTTACTTCTCATCTGAAATCATCTTTTGGCTGAGTAGTTGCCTCATGATGGCATTTTTCAGCAGTAAGACTGGGTGACAATTGGGCTGAGGCAGTTATTAGCATTCAAAAGCCATGCAAAGCCGCAGCTGAACTCCAGCTGCTAGCAGGCTTGAAAAGACCCAGTGCCTTGCAAATCCTCAGACAGAGGCATTTGGAGACTAGCACTGCATGACCAAATCATGCTCCCCCATGTACACCTACACCTAATGATAATGACCAGCACAATCAGCCTTCTCAGCCTGGATGCCTGCAGGTCGGCATCGGACTCAGGATGCACCCACACATACGCCACCATGCATGGCTGAGGGTGCGGGCACACAGTGGGCACTCTGCCTGCTAGCGATGTGGGCTCCGAGCCCCTGAGCAGAGGCGTTCTGTTGGAGTTAGCACTGAGCAGGCCTCCAAGACTGACCATTCCCTCCATCAGACGCCATTTGACTATGTCCCAAGCATAGTTTGTCCTCGTGGATTTCCAAGGGTAAATGAGGCACGAGAACCCACAGCTGAGTGTCTGTTCAGGCGCAGGGCAGAAGCCACATATTCCGCCACCGAGACTTCAGCTCGCGGCCTCACAAGTGACTCCAAAGGAGCCTGAGTCCTCTGCACCCGCAGGATGGGGGCGGGTGGGTGGCTCAGAGGCTGACAGCGTGCGACAAGCTGCCAACCTGCACACGAGAGCTGAAATGGCAGCCAAAGGCACAAGAAGGCAGGGTGTCTGCGTCCCAGACGAGGACAGCTGGGGCACATAGCAAGCAGCCTGTCCACCTGGGAGCCCCGCAGCAGACGGCAGATCACTGTCACTTAAAGACACAGGTCCATCTGCTACCGTGTCTCCTGGTTACCAGGATTTCCAATTTTGAATTTTAATACACTTTGTCTTTCACTTTCCTGCTCAAGAAAGAGCCGCAGACACCCCAGACTTTAAACTGCAGCTGAATCTGTAGCTGTAAGAGCCAGATAGAGAATGCTGTTGGAGGAGGCTGGCGAGAGGCCGCCTGAGGAGAGCCTGCACCTCTAATTTAAGCAGGATGCAGGATCACACCTCTCATCCTCCGGGGCTCGCCAGTTCCATTTCCCTGGTGCCTGCATAACCTGTCTGGGTAGCAAGGAGACTGGCAGAGATACCTAGTAATGATCTCTTGACTAACGGCATAAAGCGGCGCTCCCCAACCTTTTTGACACCAAGGACCAGTTTCGTGGAAGATAATTTTTCGGTGGGCAGTGAAGGGGTGGGGAGGGATGGATTTGGGATGAAAGTGTTCCATCAGGCGCTAGATTCTCATGTAGAGGGCACAGCCTAGACCCCTCGTGTGCGCAGTTCGCAGTAGCGTTCCAGCTCTCACGAGAATCTAATGTCACCACTGCCCTGGCGGGAGGCAGAGTTTGGGCTGTGATGTCATTGACCTGTTGCTCAGCTCCTGCTGGGAGGCTGGGTTCCTAGCAGGCCATGGACAGGTCGCGGCCTGTGGTTTGGGGACTGGGGACACCTGACATAAAGACTTGATTGTAATAGTTGTTCCCTTTAGATCCAAAGTGAAACCACAGAAAGGTGCCCAGGGCTTGGGGACACCGGGAATTAGAGAAAACAGCTGTCTCCAGGGTGTGGCTCCCCTTACTGTATTCTTCAGAGCAGGAGGTATGAGCAGAGATCCCACAGAAAACACCCTAGGGTCAGATAAGGTTGGAAGCTTGGGGTACACAGCGTGGACAGGTTTCTCCACTGTGGGATTTTTAATGCTTTCAGTAAGTTAGTGCACAGTGCCAGCCGCCAAAAGGCAGATGTTGTCTCTGATGCACCCAGATTATTTTATTTGGAATTCTTATGCGGCATGTAGGTTGCTCAGTAACAAAACGCTGCATGCTTGTTGTGAAGTCACAGTCCTGTAAGGAACGCTGGCTCCTCGGTCCGGTAAGATTCCTATCAGGCTGCTGTATGCCTTGCTGTCGTTCCATGGCATTATATGATATGGAGGTGGCTGTCGCCAAGAGGGAAAATCCCACAGACAATATCTCTCTTAGTTTTGTTCTATGCAGGTTTAGTCTCCCTTCCCCTTCCCCTCTGTCCTTCCTTATTTCTTCCTTCTTCCTTTCTTTTGTTCTTTTTTCCCTCACTCGGTTCCTCAATCATGTTCTTCAGCAGAGCAAATTCTACAGATAAAAATCATGTAAAGTTATCTGTGGAGATTCTGGTAAGCAATAAGGGACTTTAAGGGGAAAATGTCTTTAAAGGAACCGTGGAGAAGAACCATGAATGCAGTAACTAGTGCTGCAGGTCCAAACCCCAAGTGGGAAGGCACCCCCAGGGCCAGCTAACACCCACTGCGAAGGTGCACCGTGTTAGGCTCTGCGCGGAGATGATCGACAACTGCATGAGGCACAAAGGAGCAAAGCAGCGGGGACTGACTTGCCCACAGGCACGTTGGCCATGTGGCCACTTCATTCTTTCAACTCTGAGAGCAACCTCACTCTTCTCAGAACCATGTGCAGAGCTGGGTTTACCAAGTCTCTGTTCCCTTACTCAAATCCTGCCACAACCAAAGGAGGAGGATTCGATCACATCTGCCTCAGTGACACTCTACCTGTCAGGCCACACAGGCTCTCTCCAGGGCCGTTTCATTCCGGCATTGCCAGCGTTCTGCTGAGAACACACTGTTACCCTCATTTGCAGAAGAAGGAACGGAAGTTGCCAAGAGTGCATTGTTAGGCTGCAGGCAAGCTGCTCTCGGATGAGGCTGCCAGCCCAGGTCTCCATCTCCAAGCGCCTGTGTGGGTTCCTGGAGTCCTGCGTCTCATCTGGAGCACAGCTTCCTCATCCCACCTCCACTCTCTGTGCCCAGACCCAACCACCATGTTGTCAACAGAGCGATCACATCCAAATTCACATCCCAGTCTCCACCTAAAAAGCGCTTTTCCTCGCTCACCTCGCCTCTCTCTGCACTCTGCCATCTTCCACCTCCCTTTACACTGGGTGGGACAGGTTATCTTACAGTCGGCCTCAAGAAGCTCAGATGCCTCGAATGGAGGGAGAGGAAGCCGTGGTGCCTGGCATTGATCTGTCTTGGGGAAGGCGGCTGTGGAAACCAAGTAAATGCAGGACACCATGAGGCTCTCTAAGGCCAACTTGCTCTAGGAGCTGCTTATTCTATACCTTCAAGAAGATGAAAAAGCACTAAAATAACGCCCTGTCTCCACGTGTGTGAGCAATATATGTTTTATCTTAATTTCTTGAGATATTTTAAAATGAAGCAAAGACAATCATTACTAATATTAGTGAGAAAATTCCATGTAGGTTCTAATTTTCCATCTACTGCAGTAAGTGACGTGACCTGGAAGAAGTGAGTCAGTATTAAAAGTCCAGTTTGAAGGCTAGGGCAGAGCACGGTCTCTGACTTCATCCTGGCTCTGCTGGGCTCTTTCCAACCAAGCCCAGTGGCTGTCGATTTTGAGACAATTACAGTTTTTCTTAGAAATTACAGCATAGATCATGATAGTAATTTATTTTGTTCTCTAACCTAAAAGCATCATCTACTCCTTCTTACACCTTAAATTCTCTACCTTATCATCCTGATGGCTCAACACTTTGGGTCCTATTTTTTCAACAAAGATTCAAAATATACAGCTAGTCTTTTGATGTGAAGGGTATGCTCTTAAAGAAGAAAGTGGGGGGAAGGAAAGAGGGAAAGGAGAAAGGGAGTGAAAAGGAAAGGAAGGGGGAAGAAGGGAGGAAGAAAAGAGGGAGGGAGGGAGAGAGAGATGGAGGGAAGAAGAAAGAATGGAAAAAGACACTGAGAAATTTCAAGGCTGGCTCTGAGGAAGACTGTCATTCCGGATGTAAAAGTTTAGGAGAGAAGAAAATGCTATATTAAGCACCTCTTTACGCTCTCGAAGTAAGTAAAATGAAAGTAAAAACTTTGAGTCTGTGCCAAGACAACTGGTAGAAATCACTCTTTGAAGATGTTAAAAGAAAGAAGTTAAAACTTGACCAGCTTTAGAGTCTCTTAGTAAAAACTCAGTGCCTAAAACACCATGGCTTAAAAAACATTAAGATTTTTCTGCGGCGCTGTAAAACACTTGAGAAGAGACCCTGCTTTTATGAATATTGGACTCCTCGCTTGAGTAGGATGGGAGGACGGAAACGAAATCTACAGTCAGTCAGTAAGTACCGGCAGCTTACTCAGAAGAAAAATAGCTGGGGAGGGAACAGCTCCCTCACTCCCCACGTCTACACCGTGAGAGCACTTTCAGGGTGATGGAGTCCGGAGCATGTGGCTTGCCTCACAGACGTCAGGGGTCAAAGATAAACGCTGGATTCATTCCACACCTGAAGGAGCTTTTAGTCCAGCATTGAACAATAGCCAGTAGAACACTACAGGAAGCACAACGTGACATTTGAAACTCATCAGCCCTCTTGTCATGGGGGATACGCTCCAAGACCCCCAGTGGATGCATAAAATCTCTGATAGTACCACACCCTATCTGCACTGTTTGCACTACAGATACATACCTAGGATAAAGTTTACTTTATAAATTAGGCACAGTAAAAGCTTCACAACAGTAACTAATAAGAAAGCAGAAAATAGCACAACTATAGGCCGGGTGCAGTGGCTCATGCTTGTAATCCTAGCACTTTGGGAGGCCGAGGTGGGTGGATCACCTGAGGTCAGGAGTTTGAGACCACCCTGCCCAGCATGGTGAAACCCAGTCTCTACTAAAAATACAAAAAATTAGACGGACGTGGTGTCAGTTGCCTGTAATCCCAGCTACTCGGGAGGCTGAGGCAGAGAATCACTTGAACCCAGGAGGCGGAGGTTGCAGTGAGCTGAGATCACACTACCAGACCCCAGCCTGGGTGACACAGTGAAACTCCATCTCAAACAAATAAATAAATAAAAATTAAAAATAAAAATAGCAGCCTGGTGAGGTGCCTCACACCAGCACTTAGGGAGGCCGAGGTGGGCGGATCATGAGGTCAGGAGTTCGAGACCAGCCTGGCCAACATGGTGAAATGCCATCTCTATTTTAAAAGGACAAAAGTTAGCCAGACGTGGTGGCACGCATCTGTAATCCCAGCTACTCAGGAGGCTGAGGCAGAGAATCACTTAAACCCGGGAGGTGAGGCGAAGGCTGCAGTGAGCCAAGATTGTGCCTCTGCACTTCAGCCTGGGTGACAGAGCAAGATTCCATCTCAAAAACAAACAAACAAACAAATAAATAAATGGCTCAACTATGATAATATGCCAGCATCACCACTCTCGTGCTGTGGGACCATTATAAAGTCAAATAAGGATGATTTGAACACAAGTGCTGTGACATTGTGACCGTCGGTTTGATCATCTGGACGCTGCTAGGGACTAACAGCTGGGCAGCCCTGAGAGCATGCACACGTGGGGCAAGGGAACGATTTCCCAGGAGCAGGACAGAGCCAGAAGGTGCAAGCCTTTGGCACGCTCCTCAGAATGGAGTGCAATTCAAAACTTAGGGACTGCTTATTTCTGGAATTTTCCATTTGGCATTCTTGAACTGGGGTTGACTGTGAGTAGTTGAAATCTCAGAAAGGAACCAGACATAAGGGGAGACCACTGTAGGTGCCAGACCAGTTACTCTGATCCCTAAACTCAGTCTGGGAAAGGGGCAGGGACAGACGCAGAGATGGCGAGGGCCACGGGAGACAACTGATGATGACGTGGTTCATGGCAGGGTGAAGGGAGCAATGTCATCCCGTGCAGAGGACAGGAAGCAGGTGCAGGGGCCTGGCAATCACGCGTCTTCAGAGGCGTCCCGAGTAGCTGAGTCCGTGCGTAGTGTCAAGCTGCAGCAGAGTGGGGCCTGATACTCACAGCCCTTGGACATGTTAACCAATCTGATCCCATCAGTGATGGGAAGGCAGTGGAGGAGTTTAAGCAGAGGGGTGGCCTGGATAAGTTAAGACGTATGTAGATTACCATACAAGCTATCTCAGTTAGGAGTTCCCTGGAGGAGTCCAAGCCAGGGATGATGGGTGTGAATCAGGGCTGGTGAGAGGTGGAGGTGGAGATGTTTAGAAATTGATTTCAGAAGCACACAGTCATCTACTGAACAAGGGGCATAGACACTCCTGTGAGCCTGGCTTTTATAACGGTAGTGATACTGATGCCCGTGAGCTAATAAATACAAGAGGGGCCGGCATCGTGGCTCGTGCCTGTAATCCTAGCGCTTTGGGAGGCTGAGGTGGGAGGATTTCTTGAGGCCAGGTGTTCAAGACCAGCCTAGGAAACATAGTGAGACTCTGTCTGTACTAAAGATTAAAAAAATTAGCCAGATGTGATAGTGCACACCTATAGCCCCAGCTGCTCAGGAAGCTGAGGTGGAAGGATGGCTTGTGACCGGGGAAAGGAGCCTGCAGCTATGAACAAAACCCTGTCTGAAAAAACAAACAAAAACAAAGCATGCAAGAAGAAGGCAGCCTTCAGAAGGAAGGGGATGGCCAGGCGCAGGTGCTGCGTTTGAGATGTCTCAGGAATATCAGCCTTAAGATGTGGGGAAACAGATACCACCTGGGGGGCTTTGCCCAAGCAGTCAGAGCTGGGCGTGCTAGGCTGGAGTCCCTCTTCACACACGTAGGCGGTTGTTTAGACTTGAGGCGGGATGAGACTCACTGGCGGGCTCATGTGGGGCGCAGGGGCTGATGCGGGGAGAGGAGGAAGGCGGGGGCTGGAAAGTGAGGAAGAGGAAAATATTTACCAAGGGATGGAAGGTGTGGTTTGGAAGCCCATCAAAGTTAATTTTAAAGTATCCACTGGATTTGGAAATTAGAACCTCAACTAGTGACGCTAGTGAGTTCAGTTTACATTGAGTCTGTATTCCAGCAAGCCGACTGATCGGAGGCTGGTGTGGAGAGGTGAAAGACTCTGAGTGGGTTTCCATGAGAGAGCATGGGGGGCTCACAGCAGCTGGTGTCTGGGCCAGAAGTCGGGCGGTGCTGCCCGAGGGGCTGGCTCTGGAGCCTTGGTCGGCTGTGAATGTTTTGTCTTCCTAATGGGCTCAGTGGGGGTTTTGAAGGTTGGTGACTCTCCCACCTGAGGTTTAGATCCCTGCTCTTCATTCCTGTTTGCACTGGGAGAGCTGATGCCTAATGAGACAGGGGAAGAAAAAGAAACCTTCCTAACTCACAGGTTTCTTAGTCCCAGGGTTTGAAACCTTCTCACCATCTGTTGGGTGAGCTACTTTACCTACATGATACCTAGATGATGAAGATTTATTAACTCAATAGCTGGGAAACTCAAAACTAACCTGTGGTGACACCTAAAATTAATGAGGCATTGACTGGATGCCTAAAGAATAGATTCTAGAGTCTGTTCACTACTGCACGATTCACAACAGCAAAGACACAGAATCAACCTAAATGCCCATCAATGGTAGACTGGATAAAGGAAATGTGATACAGATACACCATGGAATACTATGCAGCCATAAAAAAGAATGAGTTCATGTTCTTTACAGAAACATGGATGGAGCTGGAGGCCATTATCCTTAGCAAACTAGTGCAGGAACAGAAAACCAAATACTGCATGTTCTCATGTCTAAGTGGGACTTGAATGATGATACACGGACACAGAGAGGAATGAAGGACACTGAGGCCTTCCTGAGGGTGGAGGGTGATAGGAGGGAGAGGAGCAGGAAAAATGACTAAGGCGCTAGACTGCGTGCCTGGGGGATGAAATAATCTGTACAACAAACCCCCATGACACGAGTTTACCCAAGTAACAAACCTGCACGTGTGCTCCTGAACTTCAAAGTTAAAAAAAAATAAATGCTAGAGTTAAATCCATAGGGGTTACCACAGAAAAACTTTTCTTCTAAAAGTGTTAGACTGAATTTTCATAATTGGTAAATTTAAAAACATCAACTTCATAGTGGTTACCATAGAAAACCTTTCCTCCTAAAAGTGTTGGACTGAATATTTATAATTGCTAAATTTAAACACTTCTGTGTTGTAATCACCAAATTGCTAAAGAATCCAAAGTGGCTCCCGGGTAGCACAGGTGGGACTCGGGGAAGCTGGGGCACGGTCTCTGCCTTTCCGAACCTTAAGGCAGGAGCCCACCATCTTCCTGAAATCTTATTTTTTAATATGAGCCATATAAGATGACAATATTTTTCTCTCTATTAATACCTATAATTTCCTGGTGGTCTATTAGGTGTCAGACACCAGACCAGGACTACAATATATGTCATCTCATCTATTCTCAGCACAACCCTTAGTTTATTCACAAAGTCACACTTGTTCCAACCAGTGTGTCCTGGAGTCAAGATTTGAACCCAGGTTTTGCTGAATCTAAAACCCTCAGTCTCTCCACTGCAATATGTTACCTTCCATTTACAAGCTTCATTGCTTGGTAAATGGGACGCCCAGACAGAAGTTTGCTTTCTGCTGATGACTCAAGGCATTGCTACACCCATCGTGCCGGGGGGCGGCTGGATGTGCTCATGGAGGAGTCTGGAGCCTCTGACACCAGCTTTTTAAATTTTCACATCGTCTCACCACAGAGCCGTCCACAACACTCCTTACTCCTGTCATGAGCGCTGGTTCCAGGCATCTGGACGTTCAAAACCATGTTCCACGATTCGCTGTGCATGCAACTCTAACCCTATGAGTCAGCTCGCTAAGCCCCACTCCCTCACATCCGGAAAGGAGTTGGGATCTCATTCTAGCATCCTCACAGGGATCACCGAGTATATACAAAGAATCACTACGCACTCTCTGCTGCAGAGTAGACAGGTATGCAGGTGGGTAAATAAACCTTAAAAAGCTGTTAGTACCTTAAATGTGTTCTTCCTATAACGTGAGTTTGTAAAGTGCATATTAAAACCTATTAATATTGTAAAAAAAACTAAAAGTTGGAATAGCCGGACTGGGAAGCAGTGCTCGGAGGAGGTTGCCTCAGAGCTCGTGGACTCAGGGACGTTCACTTGCTTCGCAGAAACCTATTCACCTTCCAGTGACCTCTACCACTTTTAGTTCTAACCTCCAGGCGAGGCTGCTGAGGAGTCAGGTTCTCCTAGGAGCTGCAACTCTACTAAACAGTAGCACAGGTTGCAGCCCCAACAGGGAGAACAGAGAGTGCAGTCTTAAAGTTGACGTAGCCGCCAGCTGGATGCTCAAATGGCAAGAGAGCACAAGGCACTGATTGGCCACATTATGTAAAATGTGTTTGCAGAATCTTAGTTTATTCCTTTCTCGTAAGCGATGTGAAAAAGTCCAGTTTAAAAATTAAATGTAGATTAGACGTTTATTGTGCTCAATTCATTGATGCCATTAACGTGTTTTTGCCCTCACCGGAGGGGAAGAATGCTGGCCTTCTGTTTTTTATATCTATGCATACATTGGCCGAGGCGGGGGATGGAAGGAGGCAGCACTCTCTGCTGAACCTCAGACTCACGGTATCAGGGGCAATGGCCTCCAGGGCCCCACGGACGCCCTGCATCACAAGAGAGGACCCTCTCAGAACAGAGCAAAGCGGCCATTGCAGAGCCCTGCTGAGACAGCAGGATCATCGGGGGCTCTTGAGGGAGACTGAGGAAAAACATATAGGTTTTAATTGGACCCTGTCAAGGTTTCTTTAGAAAACAAAACTGTTAGGTTGGGTGCAGTGGCTCACACCTGTAACCCCAGCACTTTGGGAGGCCAAGGCAGGAGGATCACAAGGTCAGGAGTTCAAGACAGCCTGGCCAGCACGGTGAAACCCGGTCTCTATAAAAATACAGAAAAGTAACTGGGCGTGGTGGTGTGAGCCTGTAATCCCAGCTACTCGGGGGGCCAAGGCAGGAGAATCACTTGAACCCGGGAGGCAGAGGCTGCAGTGAGCCGAGATCGCACCACTGCACTCCAGCCTGGGTGATAAAGCGAGACCCTATCTCCAGAAAAAAACTGTCTTCATTTTCCATTTGTTTCCATCAATTTGAGGGACAATCCCAACATTTCATTCAAGCCCATTTATATACAACGGAGTTTTGATCATGTTACGATGGGTTTGGCAAAATACACGTCCTGCTGAAACACTGGTGATATCACAGTTTGAATGACTTATCACTCATTTAGAAGCACAGACATTTTTATAAAATAAAACAGTGAAGTGGATCAGCGAACCTACTGTCTAAAATTGTAAGAATAATTACTAGTTTTGTTTTTAAGCTTTATCTCAGCCTTTAAAACATAAGGAAATCATATAATCTATGTGAAAGCACTGTAAAAATGGTATATGTAGATACAAGTTATTATTATTCCTCATAACCTTGCTTCATTAGTTTAACAAGGACATATCTGGCACTTCATAATTTTACCAAGTAATTAAGTGAACTTAATATGTCCATGGACTAGACTTTTGTAAAATAACCACTTAATAATTTTTTATTATTCTGGAGATTTTTTTGTTACTTTCAGGGGAAAAGCAGAGGTGAGAGGAAGCTGGCATTAGTTCAGGTTCAATGGCTACTGTTTTGATTTTACCATTTTCACAAAGTGGAGTGATTTGTACTATCTTTCTTTGTCCTTGGTGATATCAGAGGCCAGTGAGAAAGTCAGATGATCCATGTGCTGAGCATATGAGGAAAGGCAGGAGATGAGATGCAGAGACACGCCTCCTGGACCCTCCACTGGAGCAAAACTGGCATTGTTTCCCTCCCCGTGCATTCTTCTGCTTCTTTTATAGGATATGCATGGTTTGCTCTATTCTCATTTAATTTTAAAGGAAAATGTCTGTTGCTACAGAAATATTTCTCCACACTGAGACTGCATCACACTGGCAGGTCGTGGGGCTTTCGGGTGTAGCAGTCAGCATCTCTCAAAGGGTAGATCCCGTCTCATGTCCCTAACCTTTCACAGCAGACAATGGGTCCACAGAGCCAGACTCTGCAGAGGCCTAGCCCCAGAGAAAGCCGAGACCTAGGTGGGCCTGTGCCCTGCAGAGAGCTTCTCCCCTGGCTCCTTTCTTCATTCCTGGTCCTCTTGACCTTTCCATTCTTTTCTTCAGCAACGTTCCTTCTGGAGACTCACTTTACCTTCCAGATGGGTTCAAGCCTCATTTTCTCTACCCTTTTCCACAACTGCATAACCCTGCAAGCCAGGGGCCATGTGCGGATACCCCTGGCCACATGGTATGTGCAGCCAGTGGGTTCTGAAGCAGTATCAGTTAGACCAACTTTCTACATGCCTTGGCCCTCGCTGGGTGGATTTTTTTTTAAAGAAGAAGAAGAAAAAAGAAATTCTCTGATTCCCTGCCATTGTTTCCTAGAAAAAAATCTGCAAGGAAAGGTTTGGCAGACTCCCGGGGAGTGTGAAACGTGTGTTTGGCATGCAGTCACCTCGGCAGTAATTTGCATGTTCCAGGCTGTCATTCCTGGGCTGCGCCTGACAAAGCCTGCAGGGGCCTATCACAGACGTGCACCTTTCTTCTCTGCACTTCAGTAACTAAAAATGAGATCGCTCCTTTCTTCTCTGCACTTCAGTACCTAAAAGCAGAAACCTTGAGCTAGGGCTGGTCACTGTCCTGGGTCAAAATGCAATTCATAACAGCATGTGGCTCTTTATTCAGTCATGGATCTGCTCCCCTCCCTCCTCCCACTGCATGCAAACACACACAGACACACACACGTGTGCATAGATGGACATGCGTGAACACAGTGGCACATATGGATGTGCAAACATTCAAGCACACACACACACACTTGAAATTGGACATAAAGACCTTGATATCAACATGGAGGATAAGGCAAGCAGAGGCAATGGTCCGTGATGACATGTGCCTTTCACCGACAGGCAGAGAGCACAGGCAAACCCAGAGCCTCTGCTCCAGGGAAGGGCTGCATGGGGTGGAGGGATGTTGGTATTTACTGCCAAAGGCCTCCAGGGCCTCGTGCCATGTGCACCCTTACCTACAGGGCATGTAGTTGTGTGCCTTGTCTCAGGAGTGGTGTTACAGCACACGTGCAGCACGCGTAGAGAAGAAGTCTAATGGAACATCTAGAAAACCTCATTGCATTCCTGGAAGCTTTCCACCTGCCCACACCTCACATCCACTACTTGCAGGTCGCTGTAGCAATCGGCTGGCACGGGGCACTTGAGGGCTTCCGAGACTCCCAGGAAAATACCTGGTGAAGCAGGACGGCTGTCAGGGTGACGACGGACCTGCTTTTTAGCCGTGCTAACGAGGAAGGGAGGTAGCTC
Source organism: Plecturocebus donacophilus (assembly GCA_004027715.1). NCBI lineage: Eukaryota > Metazoa > Chordata > Mammalia > Primates > Pitheciidae > Plecturocebus > Plecturocebus donacophilus. The sequence continues at coordinate 37,302 of PVKP010007261.1, read as the reverse complement.
GGCAATCCTTATCGAGTCCGCATGGGCGTCGCTGACTTGGAAGTGGGGTCAAGGGCTCAGTGTTCATAGTCTCTTCAGGATCCTCCGAACTCTCAGGTGGCGATGACGAATAGACCCTCTGCTACACTGCACATTCGTGTTTCAGTTATGTGCACAGATGTGCATTCAATGGAGGTGAGAGGTGCGGAGCCAAAAGCTCTGGAAACTCCCTTAATTAACACACACCAGGTGTGGCGTGGGCTCTCGCCTGGCTTTCCTTCCCCACCCCCAGATGCTGGGGGCACCTCACTGCTGAGTGCAGGTCGCCTTCGGGCCAGCACCCTCTTCACCCACAGGCCTGTGTTGAGATTGCCGACTAGGAGGCAGCCAGTGCCAGGCTGGGAGCTGCCTTAGCGAGTGGGCATGGGTCCCCCTGGATGCCCCTGGAGAATTAAAGATCTCTTCAAAGGACAGGAAGGCCACTAGCAACTTCTGGCCATTAAAGCCCTCGGCAACCTTCAGCCCAGTTAACCAAGCAGATGACCTTGAAAAGCCCTGTGCCATTGCCTTGTCTAGTACCTTCCCACCAAATTGTTGACAGCCCGCATTTCCCTGGGACTCTTTCTTCTTTCTCTTCCTACCCTCACAAACATGCAGTAGCCCCTGCGTGAATTCAGAAGCCTCAAGCGCTCAGATGCTGGGCTGGAGCTCCAGATGGGACACTCTGCCAGAGCACCCAGGTCTGCCACGTAACAGCTGTGTGGTGTGGGGCACAGGAAACCCACGTCTCTCTGTGCCTCAGTTTCCCCATCAGCAGATGAGGGTGACCATGGTATCGACCTCACAGGGTTACTGAGAAGTTTAAATGAGGTAATACATGTGCCTCCACATAGCACACGAGGACCTTCAGCACTCAATGTTAGTTCTGACTTTAATCATCATGAGTAGCATGTGCACAGAAAGCCCACGTAGGCTTCGCAAACAAACACAAAACCTCAGGAGATACCAAATTTTTGCTTCAGTACATGTCTCTTCACATTTTAATGTTGCTATTTCTCATTGGAAGAAAAAGATATTATCATTTGAAAAAGCAGTAAAATAAGAAAAACATTTACTTTGATTTTTGCACAATAGAAACCAAAAGGTTGATGAGGGAATGTTTCTGTAGAAAAGTCCTCTAAGTAATAAATAAAGAATGATAGGCTATCACTTGTAACCCTGGAGAAATGATGAATCCAGGCCTTGGGCATCATTGGCTCTAAAGCCATAAGGTGAGAAGGTTGAGGGGAGACTTCCTCATAGGGGGCTCCGGCTGACAGTCTGAGCGTCACGGGTCCCTGACTGCCAGCTGTCAAGCTACAGAATGGGAGGCATCCAGACATCGCACGCCACCTCCTCTGGAGGATGTGACAAATCAAAGCTGTGGTGGCTTAGGTGTCTGCACTCACCACCAGCATGCGGGAGACTCAGAAGCCAGAGGAACATGATAAATGGCACCAAAGAAGTGACCTCAGGAAAACACAGACGGGGGGCCCTCTGCCCAGCTTATTCAAGAAATAAGTCACAAGAGGTAAGGCAGGGAGGAGAAGGAAGGAAAGGGTATGCTGACCGAAAAAGAGGATTCAAGACACTTGTCGGTAAGATGCCACTGTGGATCTTATTTAGATTCCAATTCAGAAATAAAGAGACTGGGCCAGGAGTGGTGGCTCACGTCTGTAATCCCAGCACTTTGGGAAGCCAACGCAGGTGGATCATTTGAGGTCAGGAGTTTGAGACCATCCTGGCCAACGTGGTGAAATCCCGTCTCTACTTAAAAAAAAATACAAAAATGAGCCAGGCATGGTGGCACATGCCTGTAGTCCCAGCTGCTTGGGAGGCTGAGGCATGAGAATAGCTTGAACCCGGGAGGCAGAGGTTACAGTGAGCCAAGATCATGCCACTGCACTCCAGCCTGGCCAACAGAGCAAGACTCTGTCTCAAAAAACAAACAAAAGAAAACCAAACCATATTAATACATGTGTGAGACCATATTTGAAGTGTGAATCCTGCTTGGATATTTGATAACATTAAGACCTTTTTGTAAGGTTTGATGGGTGGTTATGTTTTTACAAAAAGAACTATTATTTTTAGAAATTTATGCTAAATTATTTCTAGCTGAAATTACACACTCACTTGGATTTGCTTCAGAGTGACCTTCTTCTGCATGACGAAGAAGGGTCGGGTGTCAATGAAACAAGCGTAGCCACTCTGGGAGCTCGAGGACGTACTCTTGGGGCTCAGCCCCACTTGTGCCTATTTGAAACATTTCATTGTAAAATGGTAAGAATTAAAAAATAGCAAAAAGAACTTGAAACGAGAAGCACGTGTCATATTTGCCAGGGCTCAGTTGACAAAATTAAATGAAACAATAAAGACAAAGAACCTGGCTCCCTGGGCATGTGGCAGCAGAGCAGGACAGTGCTGGGGACACAGCTCCCAGGAGCCTCAGAGGACACATCAGCTCGGTGAATACGCCGTCACTTAGCGCAGGAGCTCTGCTTTCATCAGCTCAGGAGCCTCAGAGGTGGACATATCAGCTCGGTGAACACGCCGTCACTTAGCGCAGGAGCTCTGCTTTCATCAGCTCCCAGGAGCCTCAGAGGTGGACATATCAGCTTGGTGAACATGCTATCACTTAGCGCAGGAGCTCTGCTTTCATGTGCATATGAATTTGTGGGGTATCTATTAAAATTTTTTCTATACTATTTTTTTCTGTTTCTTTTTTTAAAAAATTATGCTTTAATGTCTGGGGTACACGTGCAGAATGTGCAGGTTTGTTACCTAGGTATACACATGCCATGGTGATTTGCTGCATCCATCACCCCGTCATCTACATTAGGTAATTCTCCTAATGTTATCCCTCCCCAATCCCTCCCACCCCCTGCTATCCCTCCTGTATATCTAGGCCCTACACTAGAAATTCTGCTACCTTATGTCTCAAATGGAGACCAGAGTTCCATGAAGAATGAAAAGCAAGGTTGGGGGTTCTAATGGAAGTGGTCCCAGAACTGTTCTTTAAACACTGGCTTGGAGCCAGGCGATCCTCCCGGTAGTTTCAGAAGCAGGTGCACTTGGAGGGATAGACTTGCTTAGTCAGGCTCCAATTTCACAGACCAGTGTTTCTGGCAAGAAGTCAGTCCGCTCATCTCTGCAGGAAACACAAATGAATGTGGACCCCCTCAAGCTCAGCTCGGACCAGCAAGCTCACCAGAGTCCTCCCTGAAGGCAGACCCGCATGGGGCATCAGGTGATATTAGCAACAGAACCAAGTTAGAACACAGGAAGTGGGTTGGGTGGGAATGCAGACAGTGCCCACCATTCACAGAGAAGAAGCTGGGGTGGGAATGCAGGTGGTGCCTCCACTCCTGGGAGGGCGGTGGGGCTGAGGCTCTGCTCATGTCCATATCGCCCCCTCTTCCTGGACACACAGGACACCTGTGCCTCCCAGTTTCCTGGGCAGGAGATCGGGGTCTGGATCTGACTCTAAGGGAACACTGTGGCCTGGCCTGAAGCATCCTGCAGGGGTTTCGTGGCCCCACCAATTTCTGGAAGGCTCTGATTCCACAGGGCAGAGCCACACACTGAAGGGTCTCCCAGCTAGCATTAAGTTGTGACAGGAAGGAGTAAACTTTCATCAGGGCTCTGCTTTCTGAGTTCATTTCTGAAATCATGTTTTAAACAGCCTAGTCTATTCTGACTAGTTCAGATCATGGTCATGTTTATAGGCGTCAGAAACATTCTATTGCTCTCAGGTGGCTGCTCCCACTTCTACTTTTATCAGTGCTCACACTAACTTGATTTGTCACCCTGTGACTCTTTGATTTGTAACCCCGTGACCTTAGAAAGGTAGCAAATCAATTTACTGCGAGCATTGATAAAAGTAGTAGTGGGGATCTTCATGACTACCCCGTTAGGTCTCGAATGGAGAGCAGAGCTCCAGGTAGACCGTAGAATTAGACCTTGGCTAAGCGGGTCTATCCTCAGCAGAAACCCCGCCAAGTGCACCTGCTTCTGAAGCTACCAGCAGGACCACCTGACCCTAAATGAGTATTGTTCAAAGAACGGTCCTGGGACCACCTCCATCAGAACCCCCAACCTTGCTTTTCTTTCTACATGGAGCTCTGATCTCCATTCAAGACCTGAGATGGGGCCTTCATTGCCACCGCGTTAGCTAAGATGCCGACTCTTAACCTTCCTGCCTCAGTTGTACTTATTCATGTTTTCTGTAAGAGCAAACCATCAGTTGCAAATTTATGACAAGGCATTCTGAAGATTTATCAATGAAATAGAATTTACGTTGTCTGACACTAGTTGCAATTAAGTAAGAAAACAACACCGACAAAAGGACTTTGGCTCCTGCGGTGTGGGAAGTTCTGAAAGGAGTCTCTGCCTCAGCATGTCCGGGAAACTGTCCGTGGTCCACGACAAAGGCGAAATGGGACCAGGTACACATATTACGTCTATCAGAAAACAGCAAAGTTCTTGCTTCTCTTTTGCATTGAGAGAAATAATTTTTGTATCTCATAAGGCTTATTCCTGCATGTTTCATGTAGCAGAAAATGACCTCAATATCATCCCTACAGCAATCCAGATAGTCCTATAATTTAAAAGAATACATATAATGTATATAATTTCTTACGGATATTAAACAAAAATAGTGTATGTAGTTTAGCTCTTTTTGATAGACTTGGCTAATTCAGATGATCTGACTGTGGTGACTCAGCGAAGCTCCTGGAGTGTTCAAGGTCATGCAGGTGAACAGGCGTTTGGATTTTGGTTTCCATTTTGTTTTTTCTTACAGTTATGCCCATATTGCGTGTCTTTTGCACTCTCCTACTCCATCCCTTTCTTCATTTCTTCCTTCCCGTGGCTTTACTTCTGCTGCCATTTGCATTTCACTTCCTGCTGCCATTTGCATTTCGTTCTGTTGGTACCTAACGCCATGTTTTATGCATCCTGCTTGCATGAGGGTGGCTCGCACAACTCTCAACAACATATGTGGGCATCGTGACATCTCTTTGCTGCTTAATCAGGGTGGGTCCAAGCTGACCAAGTTTCCTAAACCTCTGACTTCCAAGTAACTGAGGAGGGTGTCAACATTGGCGCTTATTTTTTGATTACTTTTCAAGGCCTAGCACAATGCCTCCCATAGAGTAGCCACCCCAGATGGCCAGTTGACCGACTATCCTTTTTATTTTCTGTGTGGGAATGAATTGGAAGAAATACCATCTGCATAAACTTTTGACGTTCTGCAAAGTGCTTTCAGGGCATGTGGAAGAAGGACACGTGCCACCAACAGACATGGTTTTCAGAAGCGCACGCACACCGTCGCTCAACGACAGAGCTTCCCTGCATCCCTTGCCTTTACAGCTGCATTCCATGCATACAAGTTTTCAAGCTGAGCGTCCTGTTAGACACTTTATTTTCATGAGCAGGACACAAAATGTGTAAATGCACCGTGATGGGGGAAAGAACGGCTCAAGGCGCACCTGCAGCTTCACCAGCACACACTCTGGCTTAGAAAACTCTCCATGTGCTGTGACTCTTTCCTCCTAGCCTGGAAATAAGGGGCAGTCGAGGCCGGCCAGCTGCTTTCCCGGATGAGCCTCTGCTAGAAGGGGCACCTGCGTGGGCTCTCCTGGGGCACCAGAAGTGGAGCTCATAGGCTTCCCCAGCCAAAGACAATTTGTCTTTCCTTAAGTTGGAAAGGAGATTTCGAGTTCCGTGATCTGCCTCTGAGAGTTTAAATTACGGCTCTAAGAAAATGGATGCAGTAAGTTTACCTTGTAACTTTGTCCATATTAGACACCAAGTACAGGTGGGGTACACAAACCAATTACACACACACACACACACAGAGTCACACACAGGTGCACACAGACATTCATACACCACACATACCCACACACACACACACACGTGCACACATCCACACGCCATACATACACACAGAGACATCCACACGGGCCACATACACACACACACACAGGCGCACACAGACATCCATACACCACACACACACACATACACACACACACATACACACACATGCAGGTGCACACATCCACATAGCATACACACAAAGAGACATCCATATGTGCCACACCCATATACACACACACATACACATACCACACACACACATACACACAGTCACACACAGATATCCACACCACACACACACACACACATGCACACACACATACAGGTGCATACATCCACACACCATACACGCAAAGAGACATCCATACGTGCCACACACACACATACACACACATTCACACATACAAACACACATCCACACACCGCACACACATACACACACATACAGGTGCACACATCCACACACCATACACACAAAGAGACATCCACATGTGGCACACACATACACACACACATACACAGACCACACACATACACACAGTCGCATGCATATCCACACACCACACACACACACACATACACACATACAGGTGCACACATCCACACACCATACATGCAAAGAGACATCCATACGTGCCACACACACACACTCACACACACACATATTTTCCTGAACCTCACTTCACAGACATCATGGCAAGGTCACACCTAAATATGTCAACATTTACCTTCTAGGAAAAAAACATTCTCCCGCGTAACCCATGTGTAATTTCAACAGAAAACTTAATATTATTTAAATCATATCACAAAACATACGGAATATTGGGAATATTCACATTTACCTAGTTGTCCCTACGTTGTTCTTCATCGCTGTTTCAACGTATAAACATAACTAAGATATCAAATAATGCTTTCCTTTATTGTTCTAAAGAATTTCTTCCACCATCACGCTGTTTTCTCACCTCGTCACCTCATAGCTATTTCTTGGAAGTTGTATTCAAAAATACCTTTTAAAAATAATTTTCAGATTCTGATCATTATTGAATAAGTAAATAAGTAATAATAAAATCTTCTATTTTATACTTTGTAAAGCAAGCTTTAAATTAGCTAATTTTAGAAAGAAGAGCACACATTAAATAGTATGAGAGCTATGTGGAAAAGTGAAGCGATTAAAAAGTAACAGTGCTTATTAGGCATGCACGGTAACGGGCGACTCTGATGGGAGAATTTCTCCTTCTTATGTGTATTGCCTTCCTCATGTCCTAATTTCCTTTCTTGACAATGTAGCCTGCCTCCCTCTCTCTCCTTCCCTCCTGCCTTCTCTCCCGGCTTCCCTTTCTCCCTCCCACGGTTGCACACTGATGAGCGGCGTGTTGCACACTGATGAGCGGCGTGTTGCACACTGATGAGCGGCGTGTTGCACACTGATGAGCGGCGTGGCCGTTCTGTCTACAGATCCCTCAGGGCCGTCCTCATTAGGCAGGAAGCCCCCTCTGCCCCAGCGTAGCTGTGTATCATGCGGGGCAAGGGTGGCCACGCATGGGTTTCGGGGTCAGAGTTCAAATCCAGAGCTGTCAATCACTGGCTGTCGCCTTGGTCACGTTATTTAAGCTATGGATCCTCGGTCTCCTCATTTGTAAAACTGCGTGAATAATCCCTTTCTACCTGAAACAAAGGGCCAGTGCGGACACATTCGATCAGTTATTTGAAAGCACCTTCACTTTTCTTTTACACTTTATGTTTTGAATGTGAGACACATTTATATTATTCAAAAATAAAGAAAACGATGAATGAACGAAGGAACAAGAACCGTGAACACGTTTCCCTCTCCGCCGGCCTTTCCTTCAGTGACCCCACATACGAACGTTTCTTTTAGTTATTTTGTCTATCCATCTAGTTTTCCGATGCAGATACAAGCAAATATATGTGTGTGTGTGAGTGTGTGAGTGTGCAACTGTGTGCATGAGTGTGTGTACGAGTATGTGTGTATGAGCGTGTGTGTGCAAGTGTGTGCGCGAGTATGTGTGAGTGTGTGTGAGTGTGCGAATGTGTGCATGTGTGAGTGTGTGTCTGTGTGTGAAGTCATAGTTTTGCTTCTGTTCTGCATCTTGCTGTTTTCTTTAACAAAATATTCCTAAAGTCTCTCTGCATGGGTTCAGAGTGCCTCTTCATTTCTTACATCGCCGCACAGGAGTGAAGGCACTTTGATTTGAGTAGCAGGAAGCATAACACAGATGCCAATCAGATCGCTTCTGCCTTCCCCTTTGATGGCGAAGCAAGTGTGCCTTGGGTTCTTTGTGAATAATAATGAGGGTAACCAGGGTTTAAAGGGCCAGCACTTTCTCGCCAGCCTCTGCACTGCAGGCTTTACAGGCACCGGTTTATGGAATCCTCAACAACCCTATGATGTGAGAAACAATCTCACTATTTTACAGATGAAAACCCCAGGATTGGAGGGGTTGAGCGGAAAATTTGTTGATGTTTTCCAAGCTGTACTGTGAAGCCTTCACTCTCTTCTTCCCTGCTGGGCGTGATGATGTCCGAATCCCACCTTGATCTGCACAGCTTTGCTGACTGTAAGCCCATCACACACCCCTTCATCTTCAAACCAAATACCCCGTCCCCCTGGAGACCCTCAACAACTTCTCCTGGACTGTGTCAACAGCTCCCCTGCCCCCAGGCACTGGCGTTAGCTCCTCCAATCCACACTCCACCCTGGAAAATCAGACCCTGGCTCCTGTTTGCTTAAACTCACCCATGGACTCTCACCATCTACGGAGCATAACCTAAACCCCACGCCCACCCTGCCTTCCCCCCGGCTTCCTGCCCCCAAACCTCTGGCCTTTCCTGATGCTGGTCCCACGTCTGAACTGTCCTTATCTAAATCAGAAGGTGTCGTTGGAGTCAGCCGGGGAGGAGACTCTCCCGCCCTCGTTCCTTCTCTAGGAACACTCAGATGCTGCCCTTTGGGGCGGTGCCATCCTCATGACTTTGCGTCTCCTTCTCCGGGTGTTCTGTCGTTGAGGTTGTCGTTAGGCCCCCACCCTTATTAAATGGTTCAACAAGCACAGATTTTCTGCCGAATTCTCTGATTCCATTTTTATATAACATCTCATGTCATAGTTGACTCAAACATATGTTATGTAAATGCACAAAAGAATATATTTCTGTGTATGGATGGGACATTTGAAATAATTCACTTAACAATGCATTTTATCTTAAAAAGTAGGTATTTACTTCATTTAGATATGGGCTAAATTCCATCCCTTCACTTGCACCCGCAAATGACGATGAATGAGGAACTCAAATAAGCAGGTGACCTCACGAGTGGGATTGGGGTGTGTAGACTGGTGAGGCGCATGTGCACCTACGAGCAACCTTGTAGAACGGTGTGGGCTCAACAGGAGGAGGGAGCACGGGCAACCCAGAGGTTCCAGGTCAGAGGGGCGGGCAGTAAGAACGATGGAAGTTGGTGTGATGAGGGTGTGCACTGTATTTCATTGAAAAGAGTAGTACATGAGCATGCTAGGAAGTCAAGGGCCAAGTCACAGGCGAACATGAAAAGTAATTCCTTCTACTACTTTTGACCTTCAGTTAAAAGCACTCATTAGGTCTGCTGGGGTGCAGGAGGAAAGTTCTGGATCTACTTTCACACTTCATAAAACTTACTGCAGTTTCTAAATTATGAGCAAATAAAAACAAGGCTTTACCTGGGAAGATAATGGACCCATCCATGCTGAGACTGATAATTTTGGGATGCCTACACAATAGACATAGTAAGCGATATGCTGAGAGCCAGGAACACAAATAGGCCACACCCCGCCCTCAGGGCCCCAAGCTCTCCAGCCGATCCTGATGACCCTGAGTGCTTTGGATAAAAGACGCTGGCCTGGAGAGTGGTCAGCCCCGAGCACGTTTCACTCCAGAGCCAGAATCAGGGTTCCAGCTTGGTTGTGCCTCTGCTACCTGAGAGCAACTCTCCTTTTTCCAGGAGTTTTTACTTCCAAGAAATACTGGAGGCCAGACCCAGCCCAGACCTTTCTAACGCTCAGCCCCAAGGCCCTAGAGAAGGGGGTACAGTTGGTGGTGTCTTCACTTGGGCAGCTGACACCTGGAGTGGAAACGGGTACTTCCGTCCACGTCTCATTGCACAATCAACACAGCTCTGGGAAATTCTAAAACATCTTCTGTGTTTCAAGGACGAAATCCAGTGTTTCAAACACTTACAACATGTAATCCCTGTAACAGTTCTGTGAAGAAGAAATTCTTATGGCCATTTCACTGACGGCGAAACAGGCTCCGGTTCAAGGCGCCGAGTAACTTCTCTGCAGACGCTGGGGAAGAATTAGGATTTGTCCTCTAGTCTGACATCCTGTAACTTTTGAGGAAATTTCGGCTGGACGCTGAACCGTTCCTGGGCCTAGCCGACCTCTCCTCTCCCAGCTCGCTGGGCGGTGCGGTAGAAGCGCACCCTGCAGGCTGTGTTTCTGCTGCTCCTCGCTCCATCACCTCTTTTGACATATTCTTAATCATGTATTACCATGCAGATTACTATCTTAAAGACACACAGATTCTAGCAAGTCCTCTCCGTGGAAAACGTCAGCTAATACTGTTTCGGCTAAATGACTTATGACACAGATTCACATCCTAAATACGATTTTTCAAAGTCTGAGGCAGAAGTAAGGAGGTTTCAAAAACCTCGATGGCATTGTTAAGGTCTTTTTCAGCATTCACCTTTTCATCAAGCTGGTGGCGTCCAGTCCTCTGCAACTGGAAATCGCTGTCTTTTGTGTTTAGTATTTTATTCTCCATGTTCGCTCTGTTTTTTAAAATTCGTATGTTTATGTTTTTGTCTTGTATTTGCAGAGGGTACTGGGGAAAACAGGCCAAATGGAATCCCACCTCGCTCAGGTGTGTGGTCTGGCTCTGTTGAGTGGCCATGTGCAGCTCTGGCCCACAGACAGCCGACTGGCGCCAGTCACCCTTCCGGGAAGACGTCTTCTTTCGGCACGTGTGTGGTTTACAGACAGAACTCCCTCTGTATCCAGGCGTGGAGATACCCCTTCCAGTTGGACTTAGTGTGGTATCAGTCACATCCCACACAGTGTTCAGCATGATCCTTCTACTCAGACAGGGTGATACAGCCACAAATACACCAGATCCATTTTCTCCTCTAGAAATCTTAGGAGTCTCTTGAATTCTGCCCTAATCCCCACAGAGGTGACGACCTGGCTGTCTTCACCCTTCTTTCAGACTTTGTGGAAGTTTCTGCTAGCTCACGCTGGGTGCCTCGCCCAGGCATCAGCAAAGGGCTTGCCTGGGAGCAGCACGTCTGTGGACGGTAGCTTCAGACTGCCGTGCTAGTTTGCAAGGGTCTGCTCACCCAGGGAGGAGTTAGCGGCCATCTCGCTTCCAGAAGTGACTGTGGCTAGTTCAGACCTGGGAACTTAAGCCTTCACCATGGGTTGATGAACTCAAGCCCAAGGGCCAAATCTATTCTCTGCTGATGCTGTAAATAAAGTTTTCTTGGCAGACGGCCATGTCAATGGCTCACTGTTGCCTGTGGCTTGTTTCAGACAGCATGGCAATGGTGAGCAGTGCACGAGACCACTCCCTCCACAGAGTTTAAAATATTATCTGGCTCTACAAAAAGTGTTGGCCCACCAGGTCTATGCAGCATGATGATTTACAAATTGTCATTTTACAGCTTATTATGTGAGGACATAGTCTCATTAATATAGCAAGGTATTCCCATTTTATAATGCTAAATCTATTTATTTCAATGTACTGTTTTATATACATTTCATTTTATCACCCATTTACTAAAGTACTTATGGCATACATACAGAAACTAGATATTGACCATCCCCTGAGAGTCAAATACTAACCTTTAAAAAATGAGAACATGGATAACAAATTCCAGAAGTAAGAGGCTCCTCCACAGTGTGTGGCTGTCAGGGTGGCCTCTATGCACTGTTACCACCACCCTGAAAGTGGACATGATTGATGAGGACTGAACGAAGAGAGAGGGGACTGAATGGAATGACCCACGTGAGATGCAAGCATTGCTTGTGCATCCTGCTCTTATTATCATCTAATTGGATCTGGAGGCCCCGGAGATCTTTGGGTGACAAGCTCATCTTACACCCAGAAAGGTCTGCTCACGCAGGGCCTGGCTGGAGGGATCCCGGTGGACACTCCCCTAAGGATGGCAGACTCCAGGGCAAAGCCCGACAGGATTTCGGCTGCTGGAACCTCAAGATCTCATTTTTCCCTGACTAAGTCCAATTTGCTCTCCCATTCCGAAAATGGACACCTCTCAAAATCAAAGGGAATGCCTCAGCCGAGAACCTGACTGAAAGCCAAGTATAAACATGGGTGTTTCTTTCAAAACCAGCTCACTCTTTTTCCCTGTTGCTTCATTTAATTCCTGGTGAGATTTGTATCTGAATGTTTTATATCAAACCACATTGAGCATCCTCATTTAAATGTGAGCATCTAACTCAATGCCAGAATGTCAATTCAATAAAGCCACATGTAAACATTACACCCTTACAAAATATTTCATTAAACATCCTTAACTTATTACTAAAATGCAATGAGATGAAATAAAGTAAGACAGCCTAGATGTACAAAACACCTACAGTTCAGAAACTTTAACTGCTTCTGAAGTCAAGTATTCACGAACACTCAATGTGAATAGGTTCTTTTGTTTTTTCTTGTTTTTTTTTTTAACCTCAGGGAAATGTACGATTAAACATAATGCCTTCTCCAAACCGAACCAATGAGTGCAGTGAGTTTCTTCAGGGAAAATGAATAGGGTAGAGACGAGAAAATAATTAGAACAACTGTGACCTATTACCACAGTTCATAAAGCTCTTAAAGCTGGCAGCACCCACAAGCTTGGAGCATATGGAAGACAATCCCAGCCTCTAATTTCCGTGCAGTGGAAAGTAGTTCTATTATCAGACAGGCAAATGGGGCAGTCGGCAGACAAATAAATCACAATTGCACAGTGAACCTTAAAATGCGCCACAGCTTCCCTGATAGAGCATGCTGAGAAATTACCATTTTTACCAGAATTTTCTCCTTTTCTTCATCAGAGTAACAGACATAAAAGTACTTCTAAATGTGAGTATTGAGAATACCAGAGTTTCCATTCCATTCACTCATTCAGAACCAGAGACTTTGCAGGGCCTGAAATTTGGACCATATTTCAGTCTTGTCCACCTCCAGCCCTAAAAATACGTGCTGTGAGGTAGCAGCCACTGGGAGTGTGCCAACCTCATCCAACTCCAGCCCTCCGAATCAGATCCCACATGCTTCACCAACCAGTTCCTTCCGCCGCAAGTGTATCTGCTGCATGCAGTGATTCTACAGGAACCATTTCCACGCGAGGGTCGTGGGCACCATTCCCTCCCACCGGCCACCCCGAGGCATCCTCTCAGCACCCACAAGGAGCCTCACATCATCCCTGCCCTATATAACTTCAGCAGTGAGAGCAAGCTATGCCTCATCTAATTTAACTGCAAAGGGCTCTTTTTGGCACGAATTGTCTCTTTGGAGAGGATGCGCAATGCAACTTTTAACTGCCTCCCAGAAGCCATGAAGCACCAGGCAGCTAAGATGAAAGTATTTACTCAAAGCAGCAAAGGGGACAAGCTTCAGAGGAGGGGCTGCCTGCAGCAATCCTGGATGCCCGTGCTGGGCAGAGGTACCTGCACTCCGTCCGCGCTGGGTGGGTGATCTCGGGGCCCGACACTCTTCTGCCGTCGACCAGGGTTTGAAGATGCCCACTGGATAGGAATTCACCAGTTCTCCTCTGAGTTCATTTTCTAAAGGAGAGAGTGACAACACAAAATACTGTAAGTAGGAGAAGGGAGGAGAGTGAGAGGAAGGTACGTCCCCCTGTGCTGTGAGACTCACAACAGCCACGTTTCAAGACAGGTAAATATCTGCACCTTGAGAAGATGTGTAAATAATTTTACTCAGAAACCTTGCTATAAACTCTAATGATGGCTAAGTAGAACACTTTTTAAACATTTAGTTAATTTACTTTGAAATCTAAGATACTGAAGAATTTCAAATACATGGCTAGGTTTGACGGTAAAACCAAATGCACTTAATATTTAGGTTGACCCATTACCGGCTCATTTCTTAGACTACTACCTTCTTTAACACTTTGATGTAATTAGAAAACAATTTAATAAGAGAGAAAGATTTTTGGAAATAATGGAATTTCATTCATACGAAAATACAGTTTCCTGATGACAGGGCCATTTCCAAATGTCACCTCAATTTATGTCACTATAACAACGACAAAAGAAATTACCTTCATTAACGGAAACGTAGAAATCATTAACTATCAAGTTTTTCTGCAGTGTTGTTTTAGTATTAGAAACCATTGACTGCTCTCATTTGAAGAGGAAATACCGATATTATTTCAAAGTCTACTATCAAAGGTAGAATTTGTTTTATCAGACAAAATGATGAGCTAGACAATCACAAAGTGAGAGGTGACGCCTCAGTCAGGGAAGCCATTGTTTCTGGTGCAAACCTCCCAATTCCGAGAGGCTCATAAAGTGCGTCTATGGCAATACAGACAAGTGTTAATGTGCCTCTGAGAAGTGCGTCAGGAGAACGAAGACCCTCAGGGATGCCCCATGCTGTTTACGATCAGCTCCATGCAGCAGCTTTACCATAAATCCTCTCACAGATACTGTCCTTCCTGCCTGTGATAAAGATGATAGCCAGAGTGCTTAGCAAGGGGGACTTGAAACAAGACAACACAAGATTTCCTCGGAAACGCAAAGGCAGCCGATAAAACGCAACCATAAGAATCATTATTATTTCCCCAAATAAGAATTTACTAAAGCAAACACATAAAGGACAAAGTAATTCCAAAATAGATACAGGGAGCTGGAAAGGTTTTAAAACTACCCTGAAAAATCAAGGTTCAAAACTTGAATGAGAGTTAGTGTGTTTGTTTTGCTGCAAAGTCTACAGTCATCGGGGTTGTTTCGCAACACTTAAAAATATACTTAGCTTTTAATACACATTATAATTTGGGGTTTTATTTATAGCAGAGTACAGCCATCTACACTGGAAAATCTCTGATGACAATGGTGTGTTTTATGACTTTTTCTCAACACCCACATAGTATAAATGTGAGGGATGCTTGCATTTTCTTCCTTAGGCAGATGCCCCCTGAAACATTTTTGCATCAGACATACCACCTTGAAATCATCTACAAATCATCTAGATTCAGGAGCACTCACCCCAGACCAACAACACCTTCTTCTTCCTCAGGTTTGCACTCTGACCATCAGTGCCCAGAATTCAGCCCCACGTCCTGTGGGGCAGGCAGAGGCGAGAGCACGTGTGGAGAGCCCTTCCCAGACAGCAGAGTCTGCTGAAGGTGAGTGTGCACTTAGTGGGTGCTCACCGCAACGTGGCCTCCTTTATTTTAACTTTTTGAACTGGGTCCCTACTTCCTCAATAAGATTATATGGGCAACTAGCATATAAACTTGACATTATTCACGTTGAAATAATACCATGATTTAAAAATATAACTATTCTTTTCGTCAAGCGTTACTGATTGTACGAACCGTCGTTGCTGCTGGGTGAGCAAGACCCATCTCAGCCCATCTTGGTGTGAACATTTGTTTTGAGTGAACAAAACTCCGAAGTTCAGGTTCTGTATGTGACAATAGCAGGGCTGGGCTAAAAGTGTAAGTAAGTATTTTTTTTAAAGCACCAAATGTTTTAAGCAAGAATCCCGCTGCTGTGGCGCTTGATGAGGGTCCTCAGGCCGCAAGCGCGCCATGCGTACGAGGAGTGGTCTGCGCCTCGTGAGGCTCGCTCAGACCCCCTTTCTATGCGTGTTGTCTAGTGAGTGTGAACGTACTGAGCCTTGGCTCAGCGGCTCTGGGAATTGCTGTGCAAATGTCCTGCTCTCTGAGAAGAGAAGCACCTCCACAGTGGGGTACGGCTGAGGGAAGGAAGGACCAAGCCCGTCTGCCTCACCCTCTCTTGCCAGGGAGGTGCTCACCACCCTGTGGGTCGCAGATGGAAAGCAGCAGCTCCCGGAGACTCCTTCTGCAGGTACCAGCTCCCGGCGGTGTGCACGTTCCTCGCTGCCATCACGGCTGTTCTAAGATTTCTCGGCGAGAAGACCCTGCGTTTAGCTCAGTGTTGCTGACATGGCAGGTCCTCTGCCTGTCTGGTGACCTGGATCACGCCTGCAGAACGCGCTACGACTGGAAACAGGTCATGCTCTTCGTTTTTCACCCTAGAGCTCTGTGTGAGATTGGTTCAAAGATGAGAGCTGTATGTTGATGGTGCTTCTTTCTCAGACACGTGACACTGACTAGCAGGAACCAGACAAAACTGCCTGACAAAAAGCCCACCTCACACCACGGTAAGGAGAAGGTGAAGCCTCCTCAGTGAATGGAATCCGTCTCAGAGGAGCTTCCGACAGGCACGTAAGGACTCCCGGGCCTGGGTTTGTGTACTTTCCCGGACCCTTGCCTCAGGACTGTCTGAACAGGAAAACTGCTTTCAGAAGGTTTTCTGTGTCCTTCGCAATCAAATTTGGGATCCATAATGGCCAGAGAGGACAGCACGTCGCAGCAGATGGGCGGACAGGCAGTCCTGGCCACCTGGCCCCGTTGTGGCTGGCAGGTGCATCTCCAGCCCCTTCGCCTGGTGTTCGTCTCAACCTACTAACAGCCATACGCTGTCCTTGCTCAGGGGCTGGGTTCAGATGAATAAGCCGCCTGCACTATGGCGCCCAGAGAAGGCTCTCCACGAATCTTTCCTGGCTGAGTAAGGAGCTTGTTTCCTTTGTACCAAGTTATACGCATCTCAGTTAGCTCACTGCATTGCTCATAGCCTTTGTGTTAGGATGTGCTCATGAGACAGTCACTCAGCTGCTATTGGAGATGAGCTTTAGAATATGTCCGCTTTCAGTTTTTCAGAGAAAAGGAAGAAATGGCAATGAACGGGGACATCTTAAAAAGAAAAAATAGAAAACTAGGAAAAGAAGGTACCGCCAGTGTTAAAATCACCCTTTTCGTGTTTAAACACTCACGGGCCCTTTGCATGCTTTAAGTCTAGGTCAATTACATATTTGTGGGATGAGTTCAATTATTTGGAATATTTGAATGTATTTTGGCAATTAAAAAGGTTCAGGTCTACCTCCCATATGTGGACATTCCCATCTCAGATTTTCCTGTAGATCACCTGTGCAATATCAATATTTAGAACACAACTTTTTTTTGAGATAGAGTTTTGCTCTTGTCACCCAGGCTGGAGTGCAATGGGATGATCTTGGCTCACTGCAACCTCCGCCTCCTGGGTTCAAGTGATTCTCCTGCCTTAGCTTCCCTAGTAGCTGAAATTATAGGCGCCCACCATCACTCCCAGCTAATTTTTGTATTTTTAGTAGAGATGGGGATTTACCCTGTTGGCCAGGCTGCTCTTGAACTCCTGACCTTAAGCGATCTGCCCGCCTCGGCCTCCCAAAGTGCTGGGATTACAGGCGTGAACCAGCACGCCTGGCCTAGAACATAACCATAATCTCAACTTCTAAGTAAGAGACCACTGATTCCAACATGTCAGCTAACCACATAAAAGGACACCAGCAAATGCAATTTGTAACCTGGAAGTATTTACAGATAAAAACATCATACAAATAATCTATCCTCTAGTTTAGAAGCTATTTTTAAACTTAGACATGTACCTAAAGCCACAATTGCATTGTTTCTCAAAACCAACACTGAAGTGGAAGCAGGTTTGTTTCTTACTGTGGCTTAGAGAGGGCCAGTAGCACTCCCATGGCTGAGGAACGGTATGGAGGCTTCCCTGTCTGCTGTGTAGCGGGGACGAAGTCGTCAACAGGACTCTCACGCAGGTTTGCGTGGATGTAAATGGAGCAACCTTGCTGTGTTGACAGTTTGGCAGTGCGAATGAAAATGCTAAATGTGCCTATGCTAGCCTGGCAATTCCAGTTCCTGGTATCTACCAAATATATATCTAGTCACACATATGCATAGATACCTGCATAAAATGTTTCAATGCAACATTGTATATAATCAAAACTCCTCAGTGATAAAATGGTTGGCTTATTTGTGGTAAATAAGCAAGCTAGGACTGTCCTATAAGAGCTAACAAGGCAGAAGCTGCAAGATGTGTGGCAAAGTGATTAGAGAATGGTGCAGAGAAGCATGCACAGTGTCACCTGTTCACACACAGCAAACACGAACCAAGGGTGTATTTGTCTGTTCTCACACTGCTAGAAAGAACTGCCTGAGACTGGGCAATTTACAAAGGAAAGAGGTTTAAATGATTCCCAGTTCCACACGACTGGGAAAGCCTCAGGAAACTTATAGTCATGGCAGAGGTGAAACAGGCACCACATCTTACATGGTGGCAGGTGAAAGAGAGAATCTGAGAGAATGCAGCGAAACGCTGCCTTATAAAACCATCAGATCTCATGAGAACTCACTCACGATCACGAGAACAGCATGGGAGAAGCCACCCCCATGAGCCACTCACCTCCCACCAGGTTCCTCCCTCAACAGCTGGGGCTTACAATTCACAGTGAGAGTTGGGTGGGGACACAAAGCCTGACCATATAATAGGGGCACGTCTTTCACTGACATGCGCACGTGTGTAAACACAGGGGATGACACGAGTGTGGACACAGACCCAGTGGATAGCTGAGATGACCTCTGGAGACAGGAGGGGGGCTGTGACAAATAAGGGCTTTCACTTTTTACTGAAAATACTTCTAATTGTTTATTTCATAGGAATATAGATTACCTATGACTAGATAAAAATATTTATTTTATATAGTGTAATTTTATTGCCAAAGAAAATTCATGTAACATTTACATAACAAAATAAACTGAAAAATTTAATGATTTATCTATTAGTATTTTCAAAAGATGTGTATCCATTACTGTAAAAAATGACTAATAAATTTAGAAGTTCACACTCCCAAAGTCACGTAATAGTTGCAAGCAAGTTGTACTCCCAGACACCCAAGCCATTTGCTGCTCTACAGTGCAGCTTAAGGTGGGCCTTTGGGGCTCTCTCTGTCCCCTAGGGTCTGCCGTTAGCCTGCAGCCCACTCATGGACAGTGAGGACTGCTCACCAAGGCAGTTCCATCAGGAAACACACACGGTAGAACAGCTTTTGGCATCGTTGGATATCAGCAGCGAAAGCCATTGTAAGGATAGTGTAGCCTGACTCTCCATTTTTAGATTTGGTCACTGAAGTCCAGAAACCATAAAGAGCCTGCCCGAGATCATAAGAAGAGCGAGCAGAAGGCCCAGTGCAAGGCTGCGGTGTGCAGTCCTCAGCACTCCTTCCAACAAAGCCAAAACTAGCTTAAGGAGATCTGAGAATTAATATCAGTGAATTTTATTAGTAACAACAAGCTGAAGTCTCCGAGGCACACGGGAGAAGATGTTTCATCGGGCATAGAAAAGGTGAAGAATAGCATTAACCAAGGAGCAGTAGCTGGGTTCTGCCCTTCACATGTCACAGGCAACACTTGCTCTGGGAGCCCTTGAGTGTAGGAACCTGAGGAACTGGAAATGAGCACCCAATACCCCACCCACGCCCCGGCCCAGCACTGCAGGACATGGCTCAGGAGGCAGCTCATCCATGTGCGGAGCTTTCACACTTACGGTGCCCTCTGATTTTGGAGAACCCAATGGTTCTGCATCTCACTGAATCCAAAGCTTCCCAAGAGGCAAATGCCCAAATAAATCCCCATCAGAGGACTCAGGTGAGGTCGACCTTCCTTTCTTTCCTGGGAAGTCCCAAGGCTCAGATGCGAATGAGTTCTGAGTTAGCTTAGCTGAGTTCACTTCACCCTCCCTAGCAGCCCCCCAAACCTGTTCCTCCTCCCTTCATGCTGAGAGTGGAATCTCTCAGAACATGTGTCTGTTCTGGATGCCTCTGACCAAGGATAGATCAGCACAACGATCGTGAATTTTACCATTATCCTTATCACTATTATCATTATCATGACGGCAACTTACATGTGTATCCCAGTTTAAAGTTCAAAGTTATTTCACACGCAAACACACATGTGAAGGAGCTAGAATTATGCCCGTTTTATAGACGAGGAATCCTTGAGTGAGTGAGGAACAGTCGGTCAGACCCGGAACTCCAAGCACACACTCTGGCCTGTCTTCCAGGCCCCCCGAAGCTCGGCCACATGGTATTTCTGAATTCTTAAGACTTACCACCACCTTACATGTCCTTTAGTTTAAGCAGCTTTGTCCTCTTCGTGTCTCTCAAACAGGAACTATGCTTCGTCACTGGTTCACACCCTTCCGCTCTCCAAGCACACCTCAGAGATTTTTCAACGTTCACATCACATCCCACCGTTTCTTTACTCAGAGATGTTTAGGCCATTCCAGCCTCAGGAGGGGGCCGTCACCTCTGACTGGCGACTGTGGTCATCCTCTTGCTGGCCCCTTCAGATGCTCACACACTGTCTCACACAGTCAGCCAGTTCTTCCGCTGTTTGCTCACTTCTGCTAATGCTACTGTTGTTCTGAAAGATATTAAGGTGCTTGAAGATGGGGATCGCACCTGTTCATTTTTGTATTACCAGGGCCAGAGGAGAGAGGATCCATCAAACGAATGAATTGAATAACAATAATAATGAAGTAGAGTTCACTTCACCCTCCTTCCCAGCCCCTCAAGGAACTCATGGTTTCTTGAGAGTAAGAAAATGTTTATTACCTGGTGAATTCTTCAGTTATCTAGCATAGGCCTTAGCACATAATGTGTACTCTCAGATAATTACTGATCAAATGGAAAAAATACAAGCTCTTAGAAAAAAAAAAACCCAACAACCTGTATCAGGAAAGAGGAGGAGAGAGCATGGAGCCATTTGAATCGGTAGTGCTACCTTAGGAGTGAGTGCAAGGCAGAGAGACACAACTCCATGTGGGTGTGTGTAAACTGTGCCTGAAGGCATGCCTGTGTATCTGTGTACCTGTGTGTGCACCTGTATCTGTAGCTGTGTGTGTACTTGTGTATGTACCTGTGTGTGCACCTGTATCTGTGTCTGTGTATGCCTGTGTATGTACCTGGGTGTGCCTGTGTGTGAACATGTTTATCTACCTATATGTGCCTGCATGTGTATTGGTGTGTACCTGTGTGTGAACATGTATCAGTAGATGTGTGTGCCTCTGTACCTGTGTGTATACCTGTATATGCCTGTGTGCCTATATATGTACCTGTGTGTGCCTGTGTCAACATGTATCTGTACCTGTGTGTGCCTGTGTGTGTACCTGTGTGTATACTTGTGTGTGCCAGTGTGTGAACATGTATCTGTACCTGTGTGTGCCTGCATGTGTATCTGTGTACCTGTGTGTGAACATGTACCTGTAGCTGTGTATGCCTGCATGTACCTGTGAATACACCTGTGTGTGTGCACCTGTATCTGTACCTGTGTGTGCCTGTGTGTGCACCTGTATCTGTACCTGTGTGTGCATGTGTGTGTGCCTGCATATATATCTGTGTGTACCCATGTGTCTGTGTATGTACCTGTGTGTACCTGTGAGTGAACATGTAACTGTACCTGTGTGTGCCTGTATGTGTATCTATGTGTATGTCTGTGCATACCTGTGTGCATGCACCTGTGTGTGTGCCTTTGTGTACCTGTGTGTCTGTGAAGTGAGACTGAAAACACTCACGATGGTCTACCTGGCTTTCTGTTGTCTCTGAGACACAGAAACTTTATGAATGAAATGATGTTACTGATTGCTAGCTGAACTCTCAATTTTCAGAGAATCCTTGGGAAGAAAATCAGAATTCTAACAGCAAGCCCCCTTCTTAGAATATGTAGAAATTACTGTCTGTCTGAGGCTGTGAATGCAGAGTGTGACTTAACTATGCTGTGAGTTAACTTAAAGCAAGGCCACACATTTCAACTCGAAAATCCTAATGGCAGGGCATGCGTGTACTTAGGGCCCTTCGTTAGTGACAGAGGCGGCCAGCGGGAGGTGCCTCGTCTGCCTGTAGCAGTGCCGCAGTGCCGAGGACCGAGGGCTGCTCCCTTGCTCTCTAAACTTGCAGCCTTTTCCCTCACGCCACAGCCGCAGGAGGGTGCACGCTGAGAAGCGAGATTCTTCTGCATAAATACATCCTCCCACTAACTGCTTCCCAGCGAGAGAAAAGGCACTTTGCAAGTTCCAGCACTTCCATGCTCATTATTTCATCTGATCCTCAAAACAACCCTGGGAATCGGCAAGCGAGGCAGTATTCGCTCTATTTTCAGAGAGAGACAGTTTCAGAAGGCGGTTTGCCTGAGGTCACAGAGCTGAGACGGGGATCCAGGTTTCTGGGCTGGACACTGACAGGTTTCCACCCAGCAGTCACCTCCCAAGTCCTACATGTAACGAGCTTTCGGAGAAAACCATCCAGCACGCCGCACGCTGACCGCACTGTGCCTTGGAACTGTGGGCATGGAGAGGCGGCCTCCTGCCTGTGGGATCTGATTTTGGTGGCTTAGGAAGGGCCTGTCCTCCAGACTGTTAGACCAGTTCCCATGCCAACTGGTGAAGTCCCTACATTAGAAATCCATTTATTTAAGCATTATTTTTTAAGCATCTATAAGTGCTAGCTGATATTTTGAGTCACTATTGATTCAAAAGATATGAATCTTTCATGGAGCAAGGAAGATGTGTGCATGAGTGTGGCCAGCGTCTCTTCTCATGCTCTGTCCCTCTCTCACACCCCTGCACCCACATGCGCTTTCTCTCATTTTCAGTCTCTGTGTCACAAGGAAGAAAGCATTTCCCTGGGTTTGGGCGGAGGACCTAGGGAGGACTGGAGGCTTAGAAGCAAAAGTTGCCTAGGTTTATCACAGCACAGCGTGTGCTTTGCAGCCAACCAGAAGGGCATGCTCTGCTTTTCATTTGGCCACTGTTTGTTGTGGATCTCTCCCTTTGGATTTTGGGGAAGGAGAAGTGGTTTGGGAATCGCTGGCTTCCTGGCTAACATCACCAAAGAGCAGGCCCACAGTGGCAGGAACTGAGACGGATCAATATAACAGGAGATAAAGAGAACCGCAGCCCGGGCTTCTGGGCGGCACAGGCTGCAGAGGAGAGGAGCAGGGGGCCATCGCTTCTCTTCTAAGTCAGGAGGGACGCATCAGGGGAGCTCACGGTGCTCAGGGTTGTGCAGAGGTGAGCTGACTTTGCCATGGAGGTGGGGAGGTTTTCTGAGGAGCAGCAGCTGAGCCTGGAGAAGTGCCCGTCATCAGGCTACGGATGATAAGTCACAGATGGAGAGCTCCTCGAGATAAACAGTAATGAAAAAATCACGGAGCCGGTGGAGGGAAGGGTGTGCTTGCATGGCGAGTCCTGGGGGAGCCTGGATTTTATCCCACAGGACCCAGGGAACCTCCTCGCCTCCCCTACAGAGTAGTGAAGAGCCACGCTGCTGTTTTAGAAGAGAGGAGGGGAAGGGATGGGGGTGGTTGGGGTTGGGGGAAGCAGACCCGGAGAGAGCTGCTGGGGTGAAGCCTGGGCATGGACAGGCAACTCACCTCTGTGCAGGGAGAGGAAGTTCCCAGGAGAGGAGAGCAGAGAAAGGGTGGGGCCGGGCTGTGGGGGGAAAGAGGGACCCAGGAACCAAGTGATCTCATTTCCTAAGGCTTGCTTTGTTTCCATGGCTCCAGAAGCAGCAAAAAGAAACATCCCTCAGTGCACAAAGCTCACGAGAGAGTAACATTGTGAATTTCTGCAGTCATGCTGTACTTGATGGCCCTGTAAGGCAGTGACGAGGTTCTCAGTGTGACGAGGTACAGAGCCACATTTTAGCAAATACTCTCCATACTTGCAGCTGTCTGTAAAAGTGATCAGCATATGGCAGTTCAGAATCCCACATGTAGCTTCTTGCAAAATATATACTAGAAAAACACAGTTTGGAGATAGAACTAAAATTTGTAGAAACATACAAAGTAAAAATTTCTTTTTGATAAATTTTAAGATAAAAATTTCTATGTATGTTATACCTTTACTTGATAATTTCACTTCTGGAGAACAGAAAGAAAAAGAAGGAAAGGGAAGGGAAGGAAAAAAGGAAGGAGGAAGAAAGGAAGGAAGGAAAGGGGAGGAAAGGGAGGGAAGGAAGGAAGGAAGGAGAGAGAGAGAGAAAGAGACAGAGAAAGAAAAAGAAAGAGAGAGGGAGGGAGGGAGAGAGGGAAAGAAAAAAGGAAGCGAAGGATGTAGATGGATTAAATAATGTGGGTCATGCTGAGGCTATTCACGATTATTAAACATCTAAAAAACACAGCTAATATCTATCTAAAAGAAATCACTAATAAATCATACTATTTCAATATTATCAAAATATATTCTTATTAATGACAAAGTAATAAATATATTACAGTGTTAACGCATGCATGTGTTCAAAAGAAACAAGTAGAAAGTAAACGCAAGTTAGCATGCTCGTGTAGACGACACAGTGACAATGTGCCACACTACCCACAAAGGTCGGGACGAACAGATGAAGAAGGACCTCAGGGCTTCACTCCACTCACGTTTATTTTCAGGCAAAGACACATTTTAAATACTTTATATAAATGTTAAAACGATGAGTTTAAGATGTCAAAGTAGTATGCTTTTAAAAACTGGGGATTATATCCTGGGATGGTCTTATCAATTAAAAATCTCCAGGCAAAAATATCCTACACTTCAATGTGCCCAACCTCCTGTGTCCAGGCAAAGGTACAACACTCATCTGAGCAAGCCCTCCTCTTCACGCCTGAGCCTCCCGCGTGCCCACCGATGCGCTGGTGGCCTCTCCAGAAGAGCAGGCAGATTCTCCCAGGGGTGGGGGGGAAAAGCTCTGTCCTCTTCCTGTGACAAGATGAGCCCGCCTCATCCATCAGCTTCAGCTGCAGGAGAGACTCCTGCCTAAATCGGTGGTTGGGGTTGGCTTGAGGTTTCCAGCTATCCCAAAAGGGACCTGCCAGGAGAGGCTGCGGCTGGGCCCTTTAGCTGGCAGCTGTGCAAAGCCCCACCCCGTGAGGAGCTGGATGACTTCGGGCAAGTTTTGCCACCTCTCTGGCCTTTGTATTTGTCAGCTCTGAAACACAAACGGTGTTTAGAAGGCTTGTCGGAGGACCCACAGAGGTAGCATGGCTCCTGTATTGATGATTTCTTAAGGATCTAGAAATAGAAATTGCATTTGACCCAGCAATCTCACTACTGGGTATATACCCAAAGAACTATAAATCGTTCTGCTATAAAGACACATGCACACGTATGTTCATTGCAGCCCAGTGTACAACAGCGAAGACCTGGAACCAACCTAAATCCCCATCGATGATAGATTGGACAAAGAAAATGTGATACATATACACCATGGAATACTACGCAGCCATAAAAAAAACGAGTTCGTGTCCTTTGTAGGGACTCGGATGAATCCGGAAACCATCATTCTCAGCAAACTGACACAAGAACAGAAACCCAAACACCACATGTTCTCACTCATAGGCAGGTGTTGAATAACGAGAACACGTGGACTCAGGGAAAGGAACATCACACTGGGGCAGTTGTGGGGGGTAGGGGAGAGACAGCAGGGGGTGGGGAGGGCGGTGGGGAGGGATAACATGGGGAGAAATGCCAGATATAGCATGCACCTAAAGTAAAATAAATAAATTAAAAAAAAAAGATAAAAAAAAGAAAATGTCCTCACATAGCAAGCCTTCCAGTCACCAACTAGTCCAGATCCATCCAGTTCTGCACCTAATAAGCATTCCACGCTTACACATAAGCCTTCTTATAAAAAGCCCAGACTTGAAAATAGTAATAGCAAGCACATTGAAGGTAAATGGGAATTAGGGTACTTTCAGCACTCAAAGTTTATGCATCTGTGCTATTTAATTAAAATGTAACTAGTCATTCGCTACGCTGTGGTTTTTGCTGTTTCCTTGTATTTCAATAGCTCTGTTGAAACATGAGTGACTCACCATAAATTGTATGGTGTGCAAACTAATATATTCATCTGATTGACCTCCACACGCCAGAGGAATGCAGGCCAGACCTTTCTGAGGCTTGCGTTCCTTACGGGTCCTTACTGCGTTCCCACACTGTTACATTTTCCATTTTTTGAAGCCAAGACAGTGTGCCCACCACAAAAGAAATATGAATCTCTATGAAGAGATAATAGGGAGAAGGAATCTCATGCACCCATCTTGGAATTGCGTTCTTAGCTCTGCCCCCATCACTGCCATTGGAGGCAAGCAGCCTCTGTGACAGCCATCTGTAAAGTCTCCATGTGTCCCCAAGAAGTCACATTCTGCAGACCCAGCAACCACCCCATGTCCCACCACTCCCTCTAGTAATAGAGAAGGATCCCTGGGTTTTTCTGGATTCCTACACTTATTAACATTTGATCCAATTTTTGCATAAGCATCACAGAATCAAAAATCTAGAATTAGCAGACTGTTATAAAATTCTACAACGAATAAATTCTTAATTTCCAACTCTGAAATACTGTAAACCTTGCATTATAAATTAACATGAGTGTCTGTAGTAAAGGTTAAGATCAATTTATAATGTCCCTAATCTTCACCTTGGTCTTCATTAGCACTGATATAAAAGGACCTGTAACTTAAAAGAAGCAAGACCTGCTGGGCGTGGTGGCTCACGCCTATAATCCCAGCACTTAGGGAGGCTGAGGTGGGTGGATCACCTGAGGTCACGAGTTTGAGACCAGCCCAGCCAACATGGTGAGATCCCGTCTCTACTGAAAATACAAAAAAAAAAAAAAAAAAAAGAAGAAGAAGAAGAGGAGGAGGAGGAGGAGGAAGAGCAGGCAGCAGCAGCAAGGCCCACCTACAGCAACGGTCCTTCTACCAAAGTGACTCAGCACAATGCCCACCGTGGACCCCACTCTGCAGGGCTTAGACCGCTTAGTTAAGACACCCAGAAACTACTCCTGGGGCAGCGGGAGAAGGCAGGCACTGGGAATGTGCTTTGCTTCATTCTTTTATCAACTCACAGGCAAATAAACGGAAAACAAAACAAAATGACCTCACCAAAGTAGCCAACCTCGAGCATTCTTACACAAAACGAAAAGCAAGAAACATCTACAAAAGACAGTCTATTGGCTGAACGGCCTTTGGGAGGTGCAGGCCTGGTTCCGAACCCGTTCCTTTCGTACTTTATGACCGTGGGCAACTCTTCCACCTCCATGGGCCTCTCTTTTTCATGTGTAATTACCAAGTTCAACTAGATGATCCTTCAGACCTTCACTAGTTCTAATTTACAGCAGTCTGCTTAAAATTTTCCTTTAAAGAAAGTACAAAACATGAGCCAGGCGTGGTGGTGCATGCCTGTAGTCCCAGCTACTCAGGAGGCTGAGGCAGGAGAATCGCTTGAACCCGGGAGGCCGAGATCGCGTCACTGCACTCCAGCCTGGGTGACAGACTGGGACTCCATCTCAAAAGAAAAAGAAAAGAAAAACAAATGTTCCTTTAAACAGTGGGCTCTATTACTTTATGCGTAATGGAATTTGTGCACACATTTCAATGCACTTAACAGACAAAGGGCGCAACATCATTTTCTGAAGATAAGTTCCTTTCATTTATTTCCATTTGCTCTGATCCTCCTTTAGGGAAACAAAAGAAAGAATTTTTTCTAACAAAGGTCTCATGGAAACTTGGTCTTGATGAACTTAAACTTCATCCTCACATGATCCAGTCTTTGTGGACTGCAGGCACGGGGTAGGCAGGTTGCAGGCAGGGAGTGATGTACAAGCAAATGTCAGAGGAGAGGCTCTGATAGTTGGTGGTGGGCTCCCACGTCCACAGAGGCCTTTCCTAAATCTGCCTTTGATGAGCTTCCCTGGCGATCAGCTCTGTCCGTTCCCTCTGGAGCTGCACAGAGTGTGCTTATGGAAATGTCATCTGCCAGGACGGCAATTACTGGCACTCCAGCAATCACAGGCACAATGCAGAGTGGCTCGAATTCAGGTGAGAGCAAGAACCCACAATCAAGCCCGGGGAAGGAGAACAAAGCCATTTTCTTTCATTCGCCGTCAACACAACCATCAGGCCTTAATTACACGGCGCGTGAGGGGATGGCTGCTGAAAGGCATGTTATTACCCAGCTTAGTTCCAAATCAGCTCGGTATTGATGAGCGGCAGAGGGAGGAAGCCAGCCTCGCCCCCATGGAAGGGAACAGGCACCAAACAAGCAGATGAGTGGCAGAGGGGGGCACACTCCAGGGAATTAAAAAATAATTTTAGAAGGAAGGGAGGGACCCGGTACCTAAACACTGGCTAAAAATATGTTTTCAGAGGCCTATTGCATTCATGGCTGAATTCAGCACACACACCTACTTCAGCCAGGGCTGGTTAGTCCTGCAATATCTGCTATTTATCTTTACTCGATAGGTTCTTGAAGCTATTACTCTCTGCTCACAACATTCCCCAAAGGGTCCCACAGATCTCAATACACCTCTGAGTATATTCTTTGTTCTTATCCCCAATTCTTTATAAGCAATTTAAGAATATTCTAAAAAAGTTCTCAAATTATCTCTCTCTCCATATACATAACAAATATGTATGTATTTATCATGTATATTCTCACTTATATTATATATATGCATATTTACCTCTGTCTACATTAAAATCAATGTTCAGTGTAAAATTCTTTTTAGAGACTGGCATAATAACACTCAATGGCAAGCCCTAACATCTTTGAATAAAGCCTCAACAGTAAAAATAAGTGGTTCATTTACTACTAAAAATTACACACACACAAGCATGCACACACATGTGCCTTTCCTTCCCATGGCAAAACACCTATATTTGTGTGAGCCGAACACAAAAATGCATATTCCTCAGTATTACCTGAATTCATGTTCTGTTTTGAGTGTGTCGAACTGTGATACTGACAGACCCAAAACAGAACATGAATTCAGAGCTATTTTGCTTAGAACTGTAAAGAGGATTCTGCTCTTTGGTGGAGCTGTGCACCTGGACCTGGATTAAGGTGCATCTCTGTCAAACTGGGATCCACATGCCAGTCCTCCAGGCTGGCCTTCTGATGGATACACGCACTTCCCAGCAGGCACACTCTCACGCAGATAGGAGCTGTACGCAAACGTGTGCAGTGCTTCATGCCAAGTTATGCCATTTAACGGACCTTTATATTTCCTAATCTATTTAAAACGGCCAAGAAAATAAGGCCTGATCTATGAGCCTGGACTAGGTCTATTAAGAGTCAGACAGACGGCGTGATGAAAGCCAGGGCGCAGCTCTGATAGGAAATCCAGCGTTCTCTGTATTCCCTTCCTCCCCCTTTTATGCTCAGGCTTCAGACTTCCTGGGGATCTGTCTCGGGCAGATGCTCATGTTTTCCAAGCTTCTTGCTTATGGGAAATGGTAGGAGTTTAAGAAAATCAGAGAGAAGAAGCTGTCGTCTTGCTGACAAGCTGGCCAAATGCAGGTGGGATGGAGTTCTGAGTGCTGCCGAGTTTTGAAACCCACCTCCCAGGCAAAATTAAAACACAAAAGCTTTGTCCTGCGGCTTGCGGAGGTCTGATTTCCCTAGGATACTTGCTTACTGAAGACCTGGAAGCCGCGTCTCCTCTGACGCTCTCACACATGCTTCAGGCGAACGTGTTTCCTCTCTGAGACTACAGGGAGAGGAAATTAATTTGAGCTGCTCACCATCCTCCCCAGCGGAGGCAAGAACCACAGCCTCCTAAGCAGCCTTCCCGTCCTCTGCCTCCCCTGGACGGCGGTTCTGAAAATGGAATTGCAGGATGCTGTAGCAGAGCTCCTGGCTGCGCGTGGGGCTCCCACCACCCCAACTCCTGCCTGCACCTCCCCTGCAGTGCCAGAAGCAGCTCCTCCTCTTCCCTCCTGACTCCTGTGCTGCTCTAATGTTCTCCTAGAGCAGTTCTCAAAGTGGGGGTGCCCCCTACCCTTTCATGGGTTTCTGGGGTCTTCCCTCATGCAACTACATCATCTGTGGGGTTGGATTATCTTCAAATGCTTCAGCCACAACAACTGAAGTGATATGTTCAGTGCAGAGGGCAGAGGAGAATTCAGCTGCTCTATTAAGACATGCATGAAAGAGATTTGCTACATGTGAAACACTGATGTTCTTTCAATAAATGTCTTGTCACGGAAAATATAGTTATTTTTCATAAATATATATCACTTATATTAACAGGTAATGGGTTTTAAAATTATTTTTAATCATTGAAAAGCAAATAAGGTCTTAAAATATCTTAGTTTTAATTGTTAACGTGGTAGCTATAGCTGTCATTAACAAATCTCTGTGAGGGCTTCGGAGTAGGAAGACCACGAGGTGGCCTTGAACCTGCAGCGGGTGAGACGCTCTCAGCCCGCCTGGCTCCGTGCACGTGCACATGGAGCTCTGGCTTCCTCAGGCCATCGCACAGCTGATGTTTCTGAGAGGAAGCCCACGCAATGCCTCAGTGCTTCTCCTCTCTCCCACGGCGCTCACACTTTCTGTATCGGCCCTGCGGCTTTGCTTCATTTAGCACCCTGATTTTTAATATTTTCTTAGTTATTTGTTTCCTCTTATCAGAAGGATGGGCACAGAGGCTCATGCCTGTAGTCCTAGCACTCTGGGAGGCTGAGGCAGGCAGATCCCTTGAGCTCAGAGCTTTGAGGCCAGCCAGGATAACATGGCCAAACCCTGTCTCTATTAAAAAAAAAAATACAAAAATTAGCCAAGCAGTGGCACACGCCTGTGGTCCCAGCTCCTCGGGAGGCTGAGGTGGGAGGATCATGTAAGCCTGGAAGGTCAAGGTGCAGTGAGCTGAGACCACATCCGATGGTGTGATGAGAGCCAAGACACAGCCCTAGTAGGAAATCCAGCGTTTTCTGCGTTCCCTCCCCAGTTGTTTTTTTTTCCCCAGCCTTAAGACCTCCTGGGGATATGTCTTAAGCAGATGTTCGTATTTCTGAGCTCCAGCCTGGGCCACAGGGCAAGATCTGTCTCAGACAAAAGGAAGGAAACTCAAAGAAGAAAGTGCTTGTCTACCTGACTCCTCAGGGTCAGCACAGTGCCTAGTGTGTGCGGGCACTCTTGAAACATTGAATAAATGAGTGAACGGATGAACGAATGAGATAAATAACCTGTTCATACTCAGAACAGATGATTGCAATGTTCTGAAGCTTCTTCCACGATCAAGTGTATGGCAGGTTCATATGTGTCCGGGGTGTTTTAAGTGAGGTCTTGCTCGAAGACGGGAAGGTGCGCTGGTTACGTGTCAGGCAGTGGGGGACTTCCAGAAGCCACTCCTGGGCATGGATGGAATGGGCCCTTCCTAGCACAGGATGGACGAGGGGTGAGAATGAGGGAGTCTAAGAAGGCTGTGCCTGCAAGGATTCCTCGTAGAGCAGACAGCGAACAGCCAGGTCGCAGGAGAGGATAACACTGGCAGGTCAGAGCGGAGTGTTGCAAGTAAATACCATCTGCTTCCATCAGGATTAGAGACTCGGGGAAAATGTCAGAACCATATCCCTTATGAAGAATATGTGAGAGCGCTCTGGGATGCATTTTAAGATCTAACTCGGAGTAAACACACAGAGTGCCAACGCAGAGCTGCCATCCTTACTGCTCTACAGCAGGGGCCTCAGGATCCCGCAGGAGGCAGAAGAGTTTTACATCCCCAGAGGAAGAAAACGGGGGAAAGTGCACTAATGCTGCAAGCCTGGGGCTAAGGTGCATGGGGACAGTTGGGTCAGGACCCCTGCAGGTGGCGGGACTTCAGTAAAGATGTATTAAAGTCAACTATGTGCTGATAAGCCACAGCAGAATCAAGACCCTTTGAATATGTAGATGCAACTATTCCCAACTCAAATTTTTCCTAAATCCCATTTACCACTTCTCATCCTTTTAAGCAGAAGGTGTCATAGAGGAAGAATCCTCAGGACACAGGTCAGCCCAGGTTTTATGAAGTCAGCATTGCTGCACGGCCTCCAGTACAGTTTGCTAATTTTTTCCTAAATATTTTTCGAAGCTGTACTTGTAGCAGACACTGTGTTCTCCATACAGATGAGATGACGGACAACAGACAGCATCCTTGTCTGGAGGAGAGTAGAAGCCAGTTCGTCCCATGTGAACCTGGCAGAAATCACCCTCCTAGGGACCCCTCTGTGTTGGGACACATCCTGGCCTGGGAGCTGGAAGGTTTACCTTTAAATCTCGTTCTGCTGTGTACTTTGCCATGACTTTCCCATAGACTGCAAATTCCTGAACGGGAAGGCTGACCTGAATCATCTTATATACTGTAAATATAGTTGAGAGAGAACGGCCAGTGCTGACGCACGCTGAGCGTGGCCTGGCAGAACACCATCTAGAATTCAGCTGCCCCTACACGTGATAGAGCATCGTAAGGGACAGTAAGGTCACACGCAACGTTTCCAGGATGATGACTCAAATATGCAGTTACGGCTTTGCTTCTCTTGTCTTCATCCTTTTATTCAGTGTTTCATGTTAGTTTCATTTTTTTTTTTCATATGGCCTGCTGCTTTCCAGCTTCCCTCTCTGAAGAGAAGTCTCATTATGAAAACATGCAGCGGAATATCTCAAACCTCCCGTGCGTACAATACAGAGAGCGTCTGCTGGTCCTGGCAGTGGGTGGATATCGTCACATACTTAATTTTCATTCAGGGGCTGGCTCTGTTTTCTTTCTTCTCAAATGTCTGGCTGTTCATCTCTTTTTTCTGTCTCACCCAAATTTGAATTGATCCTAGCAGAGCACAAAGCCTCATCCAAGCATCTCCACAGTCCCTCATTGCGAGGGAGGAGCTGCCCTCTGCGGCTGGGAGCGCTGCCATGGGGGAGGGCGATGGGGGCACAGGCTGCCACCCGCCACAGAAGGGCCCTCCTCTAGAGGAGGAGAGTGCAGTGGGCTTGGGAATTTAGCCCATGAGACAAGGCTTCTAAGACCTGTCTGTCAACACTCATGGACTGGGGATTCTGCTTTTTAAAGTCAGAACTACCAGTTCCAGACTAAGGAGTAAACTCCCTTGTTCTTCAGGATTTTTTTTTAAGATGGAGTCTTGCTCTGTTGCCCAGGCTGGAGTGTGGGGGCATGATCTCAGCTCACTGCAACATCCGCCTTCCGTATTCAAGGGATTCTCCTGCCTCAGCCTCTTAAGAAGCTGGGGTTACAGGCGCCCACCACCATGCCCAACTATTTATTGTATTTTTAGTAGAGACGGGGTTTCAGCATGTTGGCCAGGCTGGTCTCCAACTCCTGACCTCAGGGATCCACCCGCCTCGACCTCCCAAAGTGCTGGGATTACAGGTGTGAGCACTGCACCCAGTGGCTCTTTAGGTATTACGTCAGTGTCTGGATTAGGAAATTATGTTGTCTTTGTGGACTTTGAAGAGGAAAACAACACTCTGTCAAAAAGATTTACTAGTTAAGAATCACAGAAATGCTCAAGTACTAAAAAACACTGCAAAGTCACATGCCCAGGTGTCAGAATCCTCCTGAGGCTGCACATGGCCAGCTATCTCCCCAGTATTTGGGTGTTTTGGCTTCAGCAAATGAGGCAAATGTGTAGGGTTTGTTCTCCACAGTCCCGTCTGTAAAGCTGTGGAATATGTTATTGATCCATTTTGGGTCTGGAACTTCACCCATACAATCTATCGTCTTATCTTTGGTACGCCACTTATATCTGGCAAATTCTAAGAAAAGACAAAAGAGTGAGAATTGAAAATAACTGAGCAGTCGTCTGCTGCCTCATTACATAATTCTGTGCTTTTTATCAGATTTGGATAGCTAAGCAGGACTGAGTAGATTAGGAAACAATTAGCCCTGGGTTTTATGGGGGAAGTTTTAGAGATCGAGGGGTGAATCAGCTCCTTCTGTATTATTTTAGAACTGGAGAAATTTCTTAAATATAAAACAGTCCAGGGTTTCATTTTATAGTTGACATTTTAAAATAAAATGCTTGAATGACATCTGTGTATAAAATTATCTTTAATAAAAATATTTTTTTCTCTAAATCATAGTGATTTAAATTGTTTTTTGATATTTAATTTATTAATAATATTTCCTCAATGATCTGTAAGACTATTCACCTGTTGGTTATTTTATGGTTATTATTCTTATATATATTTTTTCGAGATGGGATCTCACTCTGTCCTCCAGGCTGAAGTGCTGTGGTGTGGTCATGGCTCACTGCAGTCCTTACTACCTGGGCTCAAGTGATTCTCCCACCTCAGCCTCCTAAGTAGCCGGGACCACAGGCACGAGCCACTATGTCCAGCCAACTTTTTAGTTATTTGTAAAGACAAGGTCTTGCTATGTTGCTCAGGCTGGTCTTGAACTCCCGGGCTCAAGCAACCCCCCAAAGTGCTTGAATAACAGGAGTGAGTCACTGCACCCAGCCTGTAGTTATTCATATTTTATCTCCCTTTAGAAAATGACAGAAACTTGTTAATACCAGGAGCTTTTGTATAATATGGAGATACAAAATTTATAGCGATATTCCTTTAGAAATGTTACATACAGGTTGGGGAGAGAGGCGAGATGTTCCTCTGCTGGGACCTCCTTGCTGCTGTTTGGAAACCTTGGGCTGTGTGTACATGGCCACTTTGAGAGGCCAGTGGGGAGACTTGTCTTGCTCCTTTTTACAGAAGCAGTAGAGTGTCTGTCACTCCAGGAAACTGACACTTGTCTGGCTGCTCAAGAATTTCCTAGCTGGCTGTGAGAACTTCCACCCTCATCAGATCCTTTCGTTAACACTGCATCAACAACTCTAAAACCAGGAACCATACAGAACGACTTCAAGAACAACTCTAAAGAACAACTTTAAGCCAAGAACCAAGTTGATGGCTTAAAATCTGGATAAATGCAGACTGTCAAATGAAGTTCTTATTGTCACTTTACTAATATGGAATGCTAAGGATAAATGCTAGAAAGGGTCTTGGACAACATCTACACCAGTGAATGGTCTTCACCTGATGTGTCACTTGTGGTGGATTAGAGAAGGAAGTCGCTCTGCTTTTGCAAAGACAAACAATCCTGTTTCAGAATAATTCCCCTGTTGATAACAATTAGAAATGTAAGACTGAGCCAGGCAGAGTGGCTTACACCTATAACCTTAGGACTTTGGGAGGTTGAAGTGGGTGGATCACAAGGTCAGGAGTTTGAGACCGGCCTTGCCAATATGGTGAAACCCCGTCTCTACTAAAAACATAAAATTAGCTGGGTGTGGTGGCACGTCCCTGTGGTCCCAGCTACTCAGGAGGCTGCGGCAGGAGGACTGCTTGAGCCCAGGAGGCAGAGGTTGCAGTGAGCCGAGATCTCACCATCGCACTCCAGCCTGTGTGACAAAGCGGGACTCTGTCTCAAAAAAAAAAAAACAGGCTCTACAAAACTCCATTTGAAGGCATTGGAAATCAGTGAGAATGTGCAGTCAACATTCCAGGCAGAGAGAAATCCAGAGAGTAGGACCTGGGTCTAGCACGTCTTTCCTGCTTAAGGCACTTATTGATACTATGAACATACTATTGAACATTAAATATTACTTACTATGAGCTAAATAATAAGTAAGGTGGGTTTCTTTAATTTATGATTTTAAAATTTATGTATATATGTAGAAGTATAAAGACATAACAAGACAGACAAGGAAAAGAGCGTCCCATGATGGCCTGAGAATCTGAACAAGTTTGTCAAAATTGCATCATGCGGTATGTAAGATGAACATTCCTGGCCTTCTGAGAAGGAAGCTCCTTGGCAAACACCACAGGCTTCCACTTGGGATCCCATAGGATTACGTGCTAGGAAGAAGGATAAACTGAAAATAGCTCAGCTCTCAGAGGTAATAAACCATGGCTTTGAATCATCAAGTCATGATTTGATTGAGGTGTTTTTCTGTGATTTAGATGCCTAAAGGAGGCAAATCTTTTCTGCAAGAAGATAATACAGAGGCTGAGAATATAGCTGTAATCTTTCATCTACAATGTTTGAAATTCAAGCAAAATGAAAGAAAGAGTGTGACATGATAGATTTGACCAAACCTCAGGAGAAAATAATGACCAACACAGAAACAAATACATTAGACTCACAGAAATTTAAATTCATTATGATGAAAATGCTAACACATTTAACAAGAAGTTAAATTTCAGAAGATAAAAGTGATCTTAAAAATCAGATGAAAATTTTAGAATTGAAAACTATAATAATTGAAGTTAGGATCTCAGTTGGTGAGATTAACAACAGAATAGGAAGGACCAAGGAGAGAATTAGTGAACTGGAAAGTGGGCTAGGAGAAAATACCAGTATTAATGTATATAGAGATAAAATGGTAGAAAATACGTAAAATGAGATATATATAAGATGCAGTGCAAAACCCTATCATGTAAAATAGGAGTCCCATAAAGAGAAGAAAATGGAACAAATGCAATATTTGAAAAAATAAAATGTAAGAATTTTCCAAACATGATGAAAGACATTAGCTTGCAAGTTCAAGAGGCAATAGAAATTTCAAGTGTGATAAATACAAAGCAAATCACACCTGGACATATCATAGTAAAACTTCTGGAAATCAAAAATCAGGAAATTATATTTTAAAATGCCAACAGTTACTGAAAGTGAATTTCTCACCAAAAAAAGATGGTATTCAAAAGACAACGGAACTCTATACTAAAAATGCTTAAAGATAGTGATTACTTGTGTAGATGAAAAAAAAAAAACCTTCAAAGATAAAGGTAAAGGACATTTTAGATACATTAAAAATAAAATAAAAGAATTTGTAATCAGCAGATCCACATTAAAGGAAATGCTAAAAAATTCTTTAGCCAGAGGTAAAAATTATCTGCTTGTAATCCAGAGATACATGAAGAAATGAACAACAAATACTGTAAATATGAGGGTAAACTGAGATAATCATTGACTGCATAAAATGATAATAATATCTTATAATTTAGTGCATCTGTAATAAAATTACATCAAATTTATACTCATATCACATTATAATATATATGGTTTATATTATATAACACATATTGAGTATTCATGAAACCTACAGTAACACACAAATAGGGGGTGTAGTTGGAGTTAAAAAGTATTGGTAATATCATTGCATTTTTGTAAAATGGCAAAACTATCCTTGATATTAAATTTTAGTACATGAAGAATGCATGCTGTAATCTCAGAATAATCAATAAAAACTAGTAAAAAATCCATAACTATCAAAGTTATAGAGAGAATAAAGGAATAATATAAAAAACTAAATACAAAGAAGATTAAGAAGAAAGTCATAAAAAAGGAGGCACCTGCTCCACTACACACAGTACCCCTCACGGAGGCACCTGCTCCACTACACACAGCACCCCTCACGGAGGC